>JALLAW010000843.1:0-11010 GCA_036939535.1 Cyclotella kingstonii | reverse complement strand
GGGACTGATGATGATGGCAGCAGCTGACAATGGTGATGACAATGGCTGAGACTGATGATGATGGCAGCGGATAATGATGGCAAAGATGATGGCTGAGGCTGACAATGATGACAAGGATACCCAGATAAGTAGATCACCTCCCCAGGCAAAAATTGATGCCGAGGAAAGTTGGGAATCGGTAGATGTAGTCGACCGATCAGTAAGGTAATAATGTGGTGTGTTCAGGGGTGAGTCAGTTTAATAATATGAATATTATTGTTGGTGTGGTAGGGAAGGTCGGATTTCATGATGCAGACAATTTTTGGCGCATAGGAGAAAAAAATAAAAAAATCTTTGTGCCCCCCAAAATTCGTAGTGCCCCTGCTCCCATTAAATACAACGGCCCGAGACAATAGACACTCACTAGAGAGAGGTGGTGTACTGTACCTATTCGTCCATCATTCCAACAATGTCCAAAACCCCACCGCCAACAACCGAGGAACTAGTAGTCTTTGCCAATCAACTCGCTGACGCTGCTCGTGAAGTGATTCTTCCTTTCTGGCGCCAACCGATCAAAGTAGAAAGCAAACTTGAGCATGACCGACCTATCTCTGAGTCTCCTGTAACCATTGCCGATCGACTCGCTGAGAAGACGATGCGTCAGCTGATCGAGCAGAGGTATCCTAGTCATGGTATTTATGGAGAAGAATATGGTCATGTAAGAATGGATGCAATCTATATCTGGGTTCTTGATCCAATTGATGGAACGAAATCTTTTATTACGGGAAAACCGCTCTTTGGGACGCTAATAGCATGTCTTTTCAAGGGCAATCCAATCATTGGAGTTATTGATCAGTGTGTATTAGACGAGCGATGGGTGGGAGTTGTGGGATCAAACACTACTTATAATGGAAAACCAATAAAAACATCTGGATGCACTGAATTGAAAGAGAGCATGATGTACGCCACAACTCCGCATATGTTCGCAAAAGGAGAAGAGGCAGACAAATTCAAAGAAATGTGTGACACAGTCAAAAGACCACTTTATGGAGCAGACTGCTATGCCTATGCCATTTTGGCGTCATCTTTCGGTGCCGACATCGTAGTGGAAGCAGATTTAGGCCTCTATGATTACTGTGCATTAGTGCCGATTGTGGAGGGGGCCGGAGGTATCATGACTGATTGGTGTGGTAGAAGATTGACTCTCAAAAACCATGAAGTATCAAAAGGCCGTGTGCTAGCGTGTGCGAATGAAGGGTTACATAGGGAAGCCATTGTTATTTTGGGGAAGAAATGGAGGAGAAAATATTTGCCTTCTGCAATGGTCAAAAATATCTTGTACTTCTCCACAGGGATCGCTATAGGTGTTTTGTGTATGAGACCACGTCGAACCGTAACTTAAACATACAATTACTACTGCAGAAGATGCATCAAAAGTAATGTATTTCATTCACTATCTCAGTACTACCCTACATTAATCGCACACATCTCATGACTGGAGTAAAGAAGAAGTATCATTGAGTCTCATTATAAAAAAGTTGGTGCAAAGGTCATTGAATAGTTCCATTTAAACTATATCACAAGTATCGCGCTTAAGGCATGGAATCTGCAAGATTTTGATTCGGGATGGGATTAATTACAGATCCCTGATTTTGAATTTGAAAATTCAACTTTTAAGACTCAACCTGGATTTACCTCTGATAAATACTATCTTGTGAGTGAGGAGGAAAAATGAGTTAACAAGAATATGGGACAATATTTGGGGAAAGCAGTAATCAAAGAACAGGTATTACCATTCATTAATTTACCTGGTTCCTTGATTCTAGATTTTAGACAGGTCATTAGTGAAGTAGGTGAAGGGTATGGCTTGACTCTAGACGAACTTAAAAGTACAGTTCGTCTTAGTCTACGAGAATTTCTAAGAATATCAGAATCGAAAATTGATGGTTATTCAGTTGACTTGTTCAATATTTTCAAGGGAACGGTATCGATAAAGGCTCAAGAACCATTGATAGATTCTTTTGAAGTCATCGCTACACTATGCTTACTTTCTGGTATGAGAAATGACGAAAAGATCCGCTTCATTTTTGACTTATTTGATTTTAATGAAACAGGTGACCTCAATATTAATGAAGTCATATTCACATTTAGGGCAAGTGTATCTGGATTATCTAAAGTCGCATCAAATTTAGCACCTATTGAAGTTGATGCGATTGATAAAGTAGCCTTAAAGGCGTTTAACTTACCGCAAGCAGATTATTTGAAATACGCAACAGCAGCGGTAGTAGAAGATCATAAGTTGAAAGTGGAAGACTTCATCGTATTTCTTTTTGATTTACCTGAAACTGTATCGTTTTTGTACCATTTCGATGATCTCCATGATTCATTAATTTTAGGTACGACAAAAGGTTCGGACAAATTATCACTACTCAGCACACCCCTTCGTACAAACACTTTAAAAAATAGTTATCCAGACAAGCCCTGGAGAGATCAAGTACGATTACTCAAACCCCAACCTTACGGAGAAAGTGCTTCAACTCCTCCCTCTACAGAATTATCTCTAGATTGGATATATGGTCGCAATACAGGTGGTTCTCAAGCCTTGTATGGCGCCGATGGAACGATCTTTTATCCCGCCGGGAGCATGATTGTAAAACTTTCGCCTAATTATCCCGTAAAACAAGATTATTTTATGGAGCATTCAGGCTACGTAACCAGCATTGATATATTTGATTTTGATAACCACCCCGGCGAGATTATTGCATCGGCAGATGTCGGGACTCACTCTAAGGTTTGCGTATGGTCAGCATCTACGCTTAGCTCTATCGTGACTATTCCACCGCTTCATCAGGTATAACTGAAGTAGATATGTTGTTTGCATTAACGTCTTCAAGTGATCTGACTCCGACGTTCATTGTTGTGATAAACAATTACAGAATGGAACTGCAAGGCTGAAGTTTTCACCATCAGGAAATCTTCTTTTAACGGCAGGTACAGACTTAATGATAACCATAGCCATATACCAATGGCGTCAGAGAAAGCTTCTATGTACAACAAGGGCCCCTGGAATGGGGTTCTATGATTGCTCTTTTCTTGGATCTGACGACACATTTGGACTTTGTGGAGAAGAGTTCGTACATTTTTGGACACGATTGGGTTCTAATAACTTCTTCTCACAGAGTAAAGGGATTTTTAAAATGTTATCGTCTAGGGAAGTGATGACATCCATAGTATGCGTTGAGGACAATGTAGTAACGGGATCATCATCTGGACGGCTATGGAAGTGGGAAGGAAGAGTGTGTGTTAAACTTCTACATGTTTTGCACCCAGGGCCAATTACATGTATGCAAGTACACAATAAAACTGGTAACATCAATGCTGGTCTATGTGTGTCGACAAACGATGGCGTGATATGCCTTTTCAATAACAATCTTGAATTATTGTGCAGGACAGGTGTAACTGTTCAGACATGTGGGACAGAACGCTTCATCGATACGATTTGTTGGAATTCACAGCTTGGCAAGATATTAATCGGTCAGAATAGCGAACTTTTTGAAATGAATGCTAATGAGAAAAGAGAAATGTCACTTGTCGTTACAGGCCATATAGACATTGTTGGATTTGTTTCAATGAATAAAGAGAATTTTATTACCATTGGGAAAGGTGGAACTGTGAAATTGTGGGATACAATCAGTCACAACGTAACGAAGACTGCTTATTTTGACAGGTCTCTGTCATGCGTCTCTTATAACGACAGACTTCAACAGATTGCGGTTGGATTCAATACTAATAATGCCAAAACTAAGACGATCTCGAAGTCATTTATCATCTTGAGTGAGCAAAACATTGAGAAAGTGATTCATTCTGGCTTCAACAGTCAAGATTGTTTGACAGTGTGTAAATATTCCAAAGATGGCAAATTTCTCGCATTTGGGTCTGCTGATTCAAGCATCTACGTTCATAACTGCAGCGACAAAGAATTTCTATTGATTGTTAAATACCGCGGTCATACTGAATCTATCTCCAGTATAGATTTTGGTGTAGATTTATGCAATACTTATCTGCGATCAAATTCCATAACCTGCGGTGAAGCAATGTTTTGGTCGGTTACTCTGGGCAAGCACGTGACTCCCATGACCACGAGAGAAGCTGAATGGGAGTCGCAAACATGCACCTTGAGCTGGTGCTTAGAAGGTGTTCATGATTTATTCAATTGTGAGCAAGAATATGGCTGTGTCTCGTCCTGTCATGCTAAGCTTGTGGAGGGTAAAGAGAAATCCGTCATTGTTGGAGCTGCAAATGGTCTGTTGCGAGTTTTTCATTATCCCGTCATCCAAAAATGTCAACTCTTTTTAGAATACAGAGGACATTCTGGAAGCATTAAGAGCATAGATTATAATGAAAAGAACAACCTTTTGTACAGTATGAGCAATAAAGATGCATGTCTTTTGCAATGGAGATGCTCAAACATCAACTGGAACTTTGAACCTTCTAGGTTTGATGCGTCAAAAATAGAGCGAATTCGGACAAGTCAAGATACAAAATTTTCTATGGACAGCATGATTCATCAGTTGAGTGAATTTGACTTCAAAGATAGACCTGAAGTACTAGATGCTAGTTCAAGGCAACGCATTTTACCTTGGAAGCGATCAATTGTCGCCCCTTCAGACTCTCCTAAAATTAATGACGAACTTCCTAATAATGCACTTATTTTAGAAAGAATCTATGGCTATAGTGGTAACCGTATTAGAGACAATCTTTATCACCTTGAACCGGGAAATAACATTGTTTACAGTGTTGGAAAAATTGTAGTCAAGCTCAATGTTGATGAAAATAATCAGCACTTCTACGAATCGGATGGAGAAATATCATGTTTATCAATACACCTTGAAAGGGGCATCTGTGTCATTGGACACAATACATTAAGTAATTTAAACATAGTGCACTTGGCCACAATGAAACGTCAGTCTAATCTCAATGTATCATCAACTGAAGGAGTCGTCTGCTTAGATATTGATAGCAAAGGACAGTTTCTGGTCACTTTAAGCACTTCTCTATCACTAAGGGTGTTCGAGTGGGAAAATCGAATAATTATTGCATCCATCCAAACTTTTCATCCAAACACTTTTGGCGTCAAATTCATTAAGGGCTCATCAAAACAAATAGTTCAATGCGGTATTGATTTTGTTAACTTTTGGTCGGTAAAAGGCTGCTTTATGAGTTTCGTAGAAGGAGCTACGAATGATGTTCTGAAACAGGTGAGTTGATGAATAGTCCAACAGAGCATTACTGCCTTGCTTTCTCGATCTATGAAAACTATGATTCTTCATCTTGACAGACTTACTGCTGTTTCGGGCTCCAAGATAGGGATGTGTTGATAGGAACATCAGTGGGATTGTTAGCCAAATTTGTCGGAAAAAAGTGCGTAGACGAGGTGAAAGCTCATGCATCAGCTATCACTTGTATTTCAACAACTAATGAAGGATTTGTTACTGGTTCCCAAGATCACTTCGTAAAAATCTGGAGTCCTAACATGAGATGTATCCTTTCTATAAACACAGATACATTTGTACTGAAACACAACATAGCATGTGTCTACTGGAACAATACAGAGAAAGTTATTTTGGTCGGGACATCAGGGAATGAAATATGGCAACTTTCGTCTATTGATGGTTCAATTACTAACGGTCGGAAGCCTTTAACTAGTTGTCATTCTTGTTCTCCTTGGGGTATTTCCGTCAATCAAAGTGGTGTATCTTTTGCAACGTGTGGCGATGACGGAGTCGTTAGATTTTGGAATTTGTTCGACGACAATGCATGCAATTCTTTTGATCTTATGATGCCAGCAAGAGCTTGTGCATACTCTCCAGACGGAAGAATGATCGCCGTAGGAATTGGAAAGCCAACAAAAGAAAGTGCTCGTATCATTGACGGAAAATGGATTATCATCAATATCCAGGATAGTCAATACCAAATTGTTTCTGAGAGGAGAGATTCAAGAAAACACATAACGGAAATGAAATGGTACCGTAACGGTGATAGAATTGCCATTGGCGCATATGACAAAAAAATATATGTTTACGACGTATCCTGTCCTGCTGTCAAAGTAGATGTCTCTTTGTTGGCAGTTATTGAAATCAAGTCTCCTGTCATTCATTTTGGTGAGACATGTTAATAGAGATGATCGTTGTGACTTCGTATAATATTAAACGGATATCTTTAATGTTCGATAAATTATTGTTTTATCACAGATTTCAGCATTGATGGAAAATATCTTCGTGTGAACACAGAAGCTAAAGAGTTACAATTCTTTGAAGCAGGACCTGGCCTTCACATTTCAGAAGCATCAATTTTAAGAGATATTGTTTGGGACACCCAAACGTGTCCCTTCAGCTGGGATGCTCAAGGTGTTTGGTCTACCAATAAAGATGATAGAGATGTTATCGCTTTGGATTGCAGTTGTCACTATGGTTATTCCTCGATTGCTTGTGGAGATAACCTTGGAAGACTAAGATTATATGATTACCCATGCACGTCCTTGAAGGCACACTATTTGGAGTTCACCGCACATCTTGGGCCAATAACTAACGTTAGATGGCTACCTGGAGGCTCTCATTTGATCACTACAGGAGAACAAGATAATGCATTGATGGTATGGAAACATCAAGTAGGAGAAATGACTCAGCCATACTCAGGTGATGCTACGAAAAAGGATAGTGTTCCGGAGACAACTTCACTGACTGATCTTCTCATACCATGGGACATGAGCGATCCATATCCAGGCAGTATCGTTAGCCAAACGTTTATTCAAAACGAAGGGGATTCGAATTTGCACACACCAGCCCTTGAGCTTATAAATACGATTGGATATCAATCTTTTTCTCTTGGTAACTCGTCACTGTATGATAAGTCGGGTGAAGTTGTCTTTCCCGTGTCGAACGTGGCTGTCATTTTCGACAAAAAGAATAATCGCCAGCGTCACTTCTTGCAACACGAATCTACCATCGTTTCGATTTGTATGTCTAACTCAAGGAGAATTATTGCATCAGGTGACTCTGGAAATAGCAATGCAAAGATAAGAATATGGGACTCGCAAACTTGTACTGAGATCGCGGCGTTAATAGATGATCGTCAACAAAAATGCATTTCCCTCCTGTCATTCTCTTCAGATGATAAGAGACTTGTAAGCATTAGCAATGACGGCAACAACTCAATAAATCTGTGGATATCTTTTAACGGAGAATGGAATGATGCCATTCTACAGTCCCATTCACTTGGAGGCCATCAAAAAATCACACTTGCATGTTTTACGACATTTGGAACACCACAAAATTATCTTGTGACTGGTGGTGAGCATAATGTGATCTTTTGGACAGAAAACCGTTCGAATCTTGTTCAGTTGAAGCGAAGAGTCAATGAAACACAGTTGTGTGGAGTTTCAATGAGTGATTATCTCATTACAGGCACCAAAAGTGGATTGCTCATTGTGTGGGAGAACAAAATCATCACTAAAGAGATCAAAGGTGCCAATGGAAGTGTGCTTTCACTATGTTTATGTCCAGAGGGCTTTGTAAGTGGTAGCACAGAAGGAACAGTGATCATATGGTCTAAACTGTTACAGAAGATTGCCTCTTTCGAAGTTACAGCTTCGTCCCTCTCACCCTATCAAAGAGCAATATCCTCACTAGATGTGTTCCCTTCCATGAATGGTCAGAAAACCGTGAGAGTGCTGGTAGGCACAAGATCAAGTGAAATTTATGAAATTTCAAAGACGACGGGCAGTCTTTTAACTATTCAAGAAGGTCATTCATTCGGTCGAGTTGTAGGAGCTTCGTTCAATCCAACAAATCAAAGTCAATTTGTGTCTGTTGGCGCCGATAAATCAGTATGTTTGTGGAATTTAGATCTGAATCGAACCAAGTGTAAAGCTGATGTATCAAATGCATCTCTACTCTCAGTCGATTGGTCTACTGATACTAATGAAATTATCATAGGTCTATCTGTTGAGTGTGATGAGAAGCCTCCATGCACGGTACGAAAAGAAAACTATTATTATACATTCTCACTTGAAAGTCTGTATATCTATCAATTATTTATTCTCACGTTATCATAGTTCATGATATTGAACGCCAATAATTTGAACACTATTTATACTGGAAAAGATTCTGATCACTCGGTAACAGCAGTCAAATACTCTTCTCAGAGTACAATTTTTGCTTGTGCATCGGCTGACCACAAGATATATGTACACGACAACTCCATGAAAACGAATTTCAAGCTACTTTCAGTCGCAGACAAGCAGAGTGCCATCATTATTTCTTTAGATTTTACCAAAGACTCTCGTATCTTACGATGCATTTCTTCAACTCATGAATTATATTACTGTGAGTTCAACATTGTTACTGACATCTTCTTTGCTTTTGCTGTTAGAGATTGATCATCTCCTTTTCATCAGATTCTACCGAAACAGGCAATACCATCACGCTCCAATCTCATTTTCATTGGGCAACTCATACATGCATACACAGGCAATTGAACAATTGTCAGAAGCAGTATCCAGAAGGTGGGACTTCAAAGAATATAGATCTGGTGCCCCGTTGCTCACAATTCTCGGATGACCAGAAATTGCTAGTGACGGGTCATGCATCGGGGCATCTTGCACTCACCAAAATGAATGTGAGAGAGTTTGTTCTTCTCAAGAAATTACTGATTTACGCCATGTCACTTTTCTTGTCTTTTCCATATCATTATTGTTTAACCAATTAGGAGATGAATGAGCCATATTTGAGACACATCATTCAGGGTCATTGTGGCCCAATTTCACATTGCATCCTTCGCAATGACAACAAGGTCCTTATTACTCTCGGGGAAATTGATCGCAGTGTACGCATTTGGAGATTAAATTGTTAAGAGCTGGTTGAAAATTCTCTTTTCTGTAAGTTAATTACACACCAGCCAATGTCGGTGCTGCTATCTCTTCTCAAGAATCACATGAAAGCCTTGACAAAATTGGTTACCATGTTATCTAATTACATGACCTAGAGAAACAGGTATAAAGAAAGACTATCCGTCTTGGATATGACCCGCGGTCACCTACTTATGTAATATAGGCAAATGGACAGGTTAAAGGAGAGCGCCATCATTACCCTACGCGATTTTCTACTTCAATAGATGTAACAATTCACTACTTTTAGAGCATCAAGGAAACTCGATTTCCCCATAAATAAATGAACAATTTGGTTTCCCTACCATAGTTTAGTATCATACTTGCTTCAAATAAGTTCTAGAGACAATATCAATCATAGTTTCAAAGTCTTTAACAAACCAACACGCCTTTTCTCTGACCGCATCCCTTGCGACCACACCTCCAAAGCCAATAAATGCGTCAGCTGGCGGCTTCGCCTGAGCATCTGTCGCACCATCTCCTACCATGATCATGACGTCATACCCATATTTCTCTTTGATTTTCTGTAGTGTTTTCGGTTTCCCCTGATCCGCACTGGTAAATTCCTCTCGATCGAAACCTGCATATCGTCCTTTTTCATCAAAAAAAAGGGTGTTGGCATAAATGTTATTGGCACTAACTCCGAGCTTTTCTGCAATTGGTTCAATCATGAGCCTGAAGCCTCCGCTCACCAAATAAACATGGGTGCCTCTCTTCTGTAATGCTTGCACCAAACGATCAATACCAGGGGTTAATTGCAATGGATGCTTTTCCAAACAAGAGGCAATGTCCGATCGCGATGGTTGAATAATATCAAGTCGAGCGGCGAGTGCCTCCTCAAATTTGATGTTTCCATTCATGGCTTTGAGAGTCCATGCGGAGACTTCGGGCCCTTTTCCCAAGGTATCTGCCAAGACATCCTGTCATGATGAACAGTTAATAGTGTATGTGAGTGAGCAGTGAGTAACTTGTTCTACCCAAAAAATTAATGGTTACAAACGACATTGCCATAGACATGTGATATCCAACGATAAAAAGATGAAAATTGGCGCAGAACTGAAAACAGAACTCAATTAAGCTGTACTCACAATGCCTTCTTCTTCAATGACAGTAGAATCGACATCAAAACAGACGGCATCAGCCTTATGGAGCATTTCGATGGCAAATGGTACATTTTTTCCTTCAAATTCTCTTCCTGGAAAGAGAGATCGGATATCTCCTGCTGAAAAAGTCGATGAAGTTGATTTTAGTCGCATTTGGAAAGCCAGTGACTGTGGTCGGGTGACATGATGTGCCTGAATCGGAGGAGTGAAGCAACAAGAGGATTTTCCAGCAGTTTGTGACACTATTGGAGATATAGCAGTGAGCGATGGACGTGACAAAGCTAGCAGAGAATTGCTGCTGCGAGAGAAAGATAGATGTCGAAGAAAACTGTGCGGCGAGGTCGTCATGTCAGTAGATCGATCTTGTGCGATAATTTTATCATCCCATTTGTAGCTGACTTGGCGACTGTAAACGGGACATACTCGAGTGAGACAGAGCCTTGTACATATTCTCGGCACGATAGCAGTGACAAATATATTTAACATTATTTTCTGATACATCATAGAGCCTATATAATATTGCTACTACTTAACTTTTAGCATGATAGTATGAGAAAATTAGGATTTTAAAGGGTAAATATCACCTAGTATAGGTGTCCCATTACTAATATAAACGCATTGAGTATTGCACATTAAGTATCTACTAAACTATATGTTGGTAAGCATAGTAGTAGTATTCTTGAGAAACCTAGATGCAACAAGAAACATCTGGTAACTCAAACTATTTGCTGACAACCACACATTTTTCTAGGCATCATTAATGCACAGCAAAACCTTGTGCAAGACGCTAACTTTTACATATATATGGGGACGACATATCGAAAAAACTAAATATATCGAATGACATAAAGAACGTTTACTCTAGATCCCTCGCTTAATCAAAAGTAGGAGTAATTAAAAAAGTACTTTTATGAATATAAAATCCCTCGCCATATCGAAGAAAATAGATTTATCGGAATGACATAAAGAATGTTTAGTAGAATC
>JALLAW010000842.1:0-11018 GCA_036939535.1 Cyclotella kingstonii | reverse complement strand
GTTTCACTTAGTATGGTGTACCCCATCCGACCAATACTTTATTTGGCGCGTGTTTGGAATGAGGTGGATCCTATTTTTTCATCCTACCTCAGATCCTACCTAGGAGGTAGCATCCTACCTCTGTCTAGAACGGCCCTTAGATGTTGTCTGTATAGCAAGTTGCACAACAGTGTTATCTCAATTTTTTACTCTGCTTAGTTTTCTCAAGATTTCGCGCGAGTGCAGCTCTTTAGGCCGTTTCTTTACCGTAAGTATTTTTAGATGTAGGCTGTCTGCAAAGATGCCTTAGTTGAATCAATATTTACCATCTTAACGTTAAAAAAATGTAGATGCAGAGTATCAACATGTACATCTTCATTCATCCATCCTTTCTGTGTGTATCACTTTGACTCATTCTAATTTCATGGATCAGAGCAAAATATCCCACAAGAATAGCAGTTATTAAACAAGAATAACCATCTTCTATCATCACAATGTCAAAGAAGCTTGTTCCGAATACAAATTTTAACTTTGCAGCAATAAAAGAGCTTCACAGCATTGTATGCGCCAAATGTCTAATTAAGATTTTTGATAAAGTCATGAGTGTTCCTAACAAAGTGAGTGATACTAGGAGTTAATCTTCGAAAAAATACAATTGGTCAAGTAGAGAAGTTCATTTAAGGCATATGCATTTATTTCGGCATATGAGAGATAGAACAAACAAAAGTGGTTCACGATGCATGGCTTCAGCCAGACTTCATCAGAAGTGTAGAAAAGTTCGGGTAATCGGTCATTTGATTTATGGCAGCTATGGTCTAGAGCTTAAATCGTATAATTTGAAAAAGTAACTGTCTATAGTAGGAAGATTATTCCTCTTTCTAAATACATACAACATTACCATTACTGTTAGGATTCGAACGGTCCCACGATTTGACATTTTTCAATTATTGAATCGAAACATTGAATCAACTATCTATAAACATTGCTCGTAATATCTAATACTTATTGGAGTAATTCATAAACTTTGTAAATGCATCTACAATGTTCGTATCTGTATTCTATTTTGCACCTCGCAAGATACCAACAGGAACCGATTCTCGTACTATATGATAGTTAATAGCATTATGCTTTTTCATCAGTGTTGTTTTTGGATAAACTGTTATTCTGCACCACTGTGTTTTTGTCACAAAATTTGTTAGCTGGTCTCTTAAGTCTGATTCTAAAACATTTTAATTTGATTTTAAACGCAGGGAATGAATCACGTGATATGCTCATTGCGACCAAATCAGAGCCATATATGCTTGACTCACATGTATTCTGCCACTTGCTATATACCTGTAGCGGCGCATTTTTCGATCGAACGAACTTGGCATGAATCACTCGCCATCGACATTTCTTTTGGAATAGCATCTTTTCAATATGAATTGAAGGTTTGTTTCATCGAATAGTAGTGCCTCTCGCACTGGAATTACAAATTTATGCGTTACTCGCCAGTACTCCTTTTTAACTTTATTCATAATTCTTTGACGCTTCTTCAGTACGCGTGGTGCCCATCATTTCAATACTGGTTACTCAATTTTATTGTTTGCTTGAGCATATTCGGTGAGTTCAACTGGATGTCTATTCATAACATCCTATAGTAGTAACCCTTTTGTATCGCCATCAATGAACTCAACCAGTAGCTTCCATCCAGAAATAGTTTTCTTTGAGATTGATCCTTCCTTTGTATATTTACTCGACCTGATGATGACACCCAAATAATACCCTCGCAACAGAGACTTTATCTCAACCTCCACAATGGATGAATTCGTGGATAAGAGTGGAAGAGGCCGACCTGAAAGTAGGGCATCCAGTCTGGCCGCGGCGACCTTAGCCCTTATAGCCAACGACGATTTCCCCCTGATCTCCCTCAACGACAACCTTCGAGCCCTAGGCTTATCCCCTGTCTCATGAACGCATTTCCACTCCGAATGAATGGTCTTCTGTGGCTCGGTTTAGCGGTATCGACCCCCCCCTCTCCGCCGGTCACTGTGACAATTGATACTTTGAACGAGCAGATCTCTTTCCCTCTGGTTGACCTGGAGATCACCGTTACAGGCATCACCACCATGGACGACAGTTCTCCTCCATCGATGACGCTCCTCAGGACATACTCAGATTCACATGTCTATAAGATTTCTGTTCAAGTATCCCGGAGAGACGAAAATCTGTCGCATAAGTTCTGGGACATTTCCAACTGGACTTCGTGGGGCTGCCCCCAACGGCAGAAGACATTGTTAGAGAGGAAATTGAACAAAATATTCTTCAACTCAACAAGCCTACGAAAGTTCGCAGGACGAAAAACACACCAAAAATTTCGCCTCTCTTCTCAAATCCCTCTCTAATTTAAGGTATCCTCCGCAAGCCCTCGAGCCGAAAAATCACTTTTGGCGATCCGTTCCCTACTCCTCCAGTCAAAGAGAGCAACTCGAAAAAGTCATTTTGAACTTTGGGGTGAAGATTACCAAAGGTGCGCGTGAACATTCGCAGAAGATTCGATGAGGCCATGTCGGAAGTCTTTAAATTTCTTCAGACTGAAAAAGAGGGCAACAGTGCTGCAAGGCTCCTTCCAGTTGCCCCAGATCTGGTTTCTATCACTAAAATTTCTGAGTTTCCGACCTCACATGACAGCCGAGTAGAACACTGTCAATTTAATACTGCCAAACCTTACCGAGACGTCTCTCAAGATTAGAAGATTATTCGGGGCTCCTGCATCTTGGGCTCCAGGAACTCCTTGAGAGACATGATCCTTCTATTTGATATGGACCTAATCGAGCGCATTGTTAGCCTTATGAATATACCTTGTCTGGCTTTTCACACGGGCCAGACAACCATTTTTCTAGGGGCTTCCAACAAAGTCAGCCCATCTGTAATGGAACAGAACATCAAAAATGTTCTCAAGAGTCTTGATTAGGAGCTAGTGGCGACTTCGCGGTATGAGTTCGAGTCCTCAGAGGAACTGAACTTCGCCAGCTACACCGGCTTTCCTCCCTCTACGCTTTTTTGGAAAGGAATTCGCCGCGACAGAAATGTTATCCTCCAAAAGGACCTTGGAGACCTGAAAAGGTTGCAATTCCACCTGTAGGATGCTCAGACGAGGGAACTCTGGAAGTCTCGGTGGAGCGACTTTGCACAGAGTAATTCAGCTCCTACTGTCAGGACCTCAGAAGAAGCCAGAGCCTTTCATATGGAATTTGTCGGCTTTCATCAAGCCTATCAGTTTTCCGCAGAGCCAGTACGCATTGAAGGGTTTTTGGCACCAGACCGGTAGATGACTAGTCGGATCTATGATGATCCCAAAGACCCAAAAAGAAAGAAATCTAACATCCCCTCGGTGAAGAAAATTTTCAAAAAATCGAGCGTCAACAAGATCCCTCTTTGGCTCTGTTTGTCTGAATCTGACTCTGAGGGATTCTCGTGTTACTTCTCGAAAGGTGGAGAAGGTTTTACTGAATCTGTCTCAAAGTTTATGTTATGCCCTGGGGTGAACATCTATCATTGGATGAGGAGTAATGGCTGCCATGAAGAGAACGCTTTTAAACTGGTCAGTACGAGCTTTGATCACAAGCAACTTTTGCTCATAAAGTGTGCAAAGAGGAGTAGCAAAGGACATGCCTACGTGACGTCCAGTGAATCTTCCCATATGGCTATGAGAAGCAGCAGAGTCTTCAATTTCAGTGCTGAGCAGACGCTCTGTGAACCATCTAGCAGTTTGTCCGATCTGACGGAGCCCAAAGAAAAGGACACCTACATCTCTGAAAAAGTTGGCCTCACGAAGAGAGCTTGAACATCTCGCCTTCAAGTCGCGTCCAGGTCCGTCTGCTCTCTGGGGGATACTGTTTTCAACTCCAGCAGAACCAAAGCTAGGAAGGACTCGTCAGACAGGGATTACTATGACATCTCTGAGGACATATCTGTTGACCTGCAAGTTCTCCAACCTATCTTCACCGCCAAAGAAACGTGCCAGGGCGACCTCTGAGGTCGTAAGGGATTCAAAGAATGACTTGTCTGTCTCCATATTAGCATGACTGTTGGCTCAGACGACATAGACTCTTTTCCTCCTACCCCAAAGAGGATCAAAATTCGATTAGTATCTTCACCTCACCTTCGTCCTTCCTTGACTTTCTAGCCATGAAGCTCAAGAGGATGTAACCCATATTCTGATGAGGAGTCAATTCTTGGAGGAGAACATTGAAGTGGTATAGAGCAAAATCCCAGATGAACACTACCTTCCCTCTGAACTACTTTCTGTACAATGAACAGAAGGAGGCATCTCCGGTAGCTCCAAGTTGTCCTTTCTTCGTCAGTCGATGAAGATTCTTGAGTCCTATTGGATTGAAACCAGTGAAACCTTCGTGAAGCCCCTTGAGTCAAATGACTGAGCGACTCCCTTTGAAGGCGTGGCCAACAATGAGCAGCATGATGGCTCCGGATGTTAATAGACGCTCTGCTACTAGGAACCGCATATTGGGACAGACAATATGAGGTATCGTTGCGCTCGCGGTCAAAGAGCCTCTATGGCGGCACAATTTAGAAAGGGATTAGACATGCAAAAACTACTTACTAGGGACATTTCCTACGATGAGATTCGTGGTCGTTGCCGCAGGACAAACTCCAGATCCAGTGCAGGCAACTGTTGCTCCGAGTGAGGAGCTTTTGAGTAGGGCAGACAATCCAAGAAGGTCGATTTCTGACTCGCTTGGTTAAATAGCAGACGTTAGGCCATCGGAAGTATTCCGCTTGACGATGTGTCAACTAGGGGTTGTTCGTCTTTCGAGACTAAGAACATTAAATCAATGCTAGTAGATAATCTTATGTCCAGGCTTGAGATCAACTATACAAGTCTCTTAGAACAGAACCGCAACTGGCATTTATCTCGGAGAGACCCTCTTTCTAGTTGTTTCAGAAAGGAGAGGTACAAGTAGCTACCTCCTTCAACAGCCACCCTTCGGAGTGCATCTTTCTTCACCAAACCGGGGGAATGAGGTTAATAACTAGAGGTGACGCTTCATAATACTCTAAAGGCTGGGAGGTAACTTCAGGAAGCTCGGCCGATGGGTGTCCGGAAATTTTTTCATTAACCCGGCAAAAGTCTCTCGCGTGGCTGTAGCATACTGCAATGGCTCTTCTATTTCTAATGGTTTGAAACCATTTACCTACAACACCTGAGGTACATTCTCTCCCATCAGCTTCGTATTCCTCCAGCCCATACAGGTTTCCCCCACTAGAACTTTTCGACCACGACTTTACATCACAATGCAAAAAGTTGTCTGCAAAATGAGAGAAATCGATCCTCCTGACGGACTGCATCTATTCGCTCGTCACAGGGTCTTTTCGTCAGAATTTGGAGCGGGCGGTCCCGGAGCTCGATGAATTTTCTCACCTAGCCTTGTGCGATCCTCCTCCTACCACAAACATCAATGAATCAGTACCCTTTTGACGGTTGGTTTAAATCTCATGATATTGAGGTTACCGATCTGAAAATTCTTCCTTCCTCGGATCTCCAGGTGATCACAGAGTCTTCGTCTTCGACGTCTCATTGTCCTCATTACTTGGTCAACCCATCTACAAGATTTGCAAACCAGTCGGACGAAGACTGATGTTGGCGAACCATAGATCAGTAGATAATTATTTAAAAGAAGTCGAACTCCAATTCGATATTCATCGGACACCCCCGCGCCTCCAACTCCTAGAGGACCATGCCGCCAAGTTAAATCCCTTGGATTTGACATTGAAACAAAGACTGATGACGATCCAGAAATAAATCACTCAGATTCGAGCCCATGTTGAGAGGACTTGTCGGAAAATTCTTATTCCCTTTTTACCATTTTATCCGGAGGTTAATCTTTCGTATGATAGGTCCCATCCGTTACAACAAGTACTACGCTTATATTCTGGTAGAGTCAGGAACAGGGAGAACTCTCTCAAGTTCACACGCAGGTGGTTTATTGCAGATCATGGACGGTGGTCAGCCAAGGAGTTTCTACAGGACATTGCCTAGTCTTTTTGAGGCTATTAGAGACACGTTGAGAGCGTTCCAAGCTCCTTGCGGGAGGTAGTGTGACGAGAGTCAGCACAATCAGAGACGGAGTCGAAACGACACATTCCACTAAGGTGGATATAGAAGATAAAATTCAAAATTGAAGTTAGAGGTAGATTTACTCTTGCACATGATGCAGCCATAATGAAAACTTCAGTCAGCCAAAGACTTCTCAAGGATGAAAAGGTTGCTAAAACAATTTTCTGGGGCGACTACTCTCTTACGACTGACTTAGATGAGGCCACCAAGTTAGTCTTCCCTGAAATAGGCAGGATTCGTAAGATTATCGGCCCGAAATCGGACTTAGATCTTAGGGTCAGCCAAGCTGCGACTGTTGCCTTCTGGTCCAAAGCCAAAGAATTCACATCCTCTTCCTGCTCCAATATCCACTTCCGTCATTATAAAGCGAGTGTCAATAGTAGCTATGTTCAGAGGTGATGGAATGCCAGCTAAGTATTACTTCATCCATTGGGATTCCTCCAGAAAGTTGGGGCGTTGGTCTCCGTGTCGTCCTTGCAGATAAATACCCTGCTACCCAACTTAAGGAAGCCGACTTCAATTTTCAACCATTTTTTCTTTGGGGTTCTGGCGCTGAAGTCAATGGAACAGGCCAACCTTCTCTCTGATGAACTTTACGAAAAGTTTGGTAGCACGGCGGATGACGCTAGGTTGGATAAAACCTTAACGATCGACCTCTCGAGTCAATTCAAACAACCGTTACCTATAGTTTCTGTGGATGCTACAATCTGCTATGATATATTCAATCACGTCCGTATTCCCCTCACCTGATACGTCTTCCTTGGAGGCAACAAAAAGCCGATTGAAGTGGCCTTGCATAGTCTTCAAAACATGAAATTATTTCAACGTACCGGATATTGGGATTCGTGGTCCTGCTGAACTAGCTCCGAGGAAAAGAACTGCATGGGTTTGGGGCAAGGAAGTAGGGCAGCTCCTGCAGCCTGGCTTCAGTTGAGTTGTGTGTCCTCATGAACATACAAAAGCAAGTTGCATGGGGGTCAGCTTCACTTCTTCTATTTGCAAGGCTGTGCTCGGCCGGAGCCGTGTATGTAGATGGCACTAATTTACTCTCCTCCACCAGAGACTGTCGATCTCTAGGGGATCTCCCTTCACAAACTCAACGGTATGTTCTCTATGAAACGATTTGCTTCATTCCACAGGTGGAGCCTTCAATCGGAGAGTTGTGTTTGGTACGGCATAGACCACGTCTGCCTTGAAGCCAATGAATAATTTTGCTCTTAGAATCCGGACACCAGATGGTACTCACAGAACGGTTGAACGCCTTCCTCTGAATCAGAGCAAGAAAAATTAGGTGCATTCGACGCTCCAAACAATGGTTTCAAAGCCCATTCGTCATTTCTTGAGGATAAATCAACCTATTGGCTTTCCAATATCAAATCTGACGCGCTTCCACTTCAAAGCGTTTGGTTGGCTTATAAATATCAACTTACACCAGGATTTCGCTACAATATTGGCACTTTCACTAACCCCTGTCGTGAGGGCTGGAATGTCATAGACTTGCTTGACTATCCCTCTTTTCTCACTAGGTATTTGCAGAAAAGTCCCCAAACAGCTACGCCGCATCCCACTCTCTATTGGAGGCTTCGGCCTCTTCAACTTTCCAGTTGAACAACTCATTGAACGCAATAACCTTTTCCTTCAGCACTACCGCGCCAGGAGTATAATCGGCAAGAAGATCTCTGCCTCCATGCAAGCTTGCAACTTCAAATAGAGCACATGGGAAATCCTTTCTCTCTCAATTTTCAGTTCCCACCACCCGGGTTTTGCTCTGGTGGCAAGGTCTACAGGCATTCCATAATGCTTTAAAGATTCAAACAGGCAGGATTCCCTTGCGCAGAATAGGTGACATATTACTCATTGACCTGGCTTTAAAATTCTACCCATCTACAGAGGCACTGAGGAGCATTAATCAATTCAGGGTGTTCAAAAAGAGCATATTATTATCAGATATAGTCACGGCAGATGCAATCTGTCTGAAGGAAATTGCTGGGACACCAACAAGAAGTTCTCGACCTATGAGTTCCTCTGGAGCATCCCACATCAGCAGACTGGATCTCTTGGACCAGCTTCCTTGGCTCCATTACTTGCCCCAGAGGTTGTCGTTTTCATCCTCTGGGTCCCTGAGTCTTTCCGTCTCAGAGAATATAGGAGTGGCGATACTTTGAGGGTTCGCTGTTTCACAAATTAGACGAGACACTGAAGCAACTTTTTTCCTCTCTCTCGTGATAGTTCAATCTCGTTTAAGGGTCCAAATTTTTTTCTCTTTGCTTCGGTGTCAGACTAAGGCTCGACGGCGAAAATGCACTCTTTGGTCAAAGATCCCCCTACGTTTTTAAGATCCACCTCTCCGAGCTTTGAGGGGAGTGGATGTGGTCTCAATCACGCTCTTTTCTTCAGGATAAGGAACTGTGCCAGAAACAAGGAGCTGCTCTTTCTAACGGTTCTCTCTTAGGGGTCACTGATGGTTTCTTTTGCCTCTCGAAAGGAATAATCGACTAGCTAGATAATCTTCTGTCAAATACACGTGCTCACATATTCAGCTGGTTCCAGGAATATAGCACATCCGCCCCTCTTCTTATCGCACGGAACTCCTTACGCTGCGTGTCTCCTTTTTACCCTTTCCGATTTCTAACGCATGTAAGATTGGGAAGCTGAGATATGGTGTGACAACAAAAGTGCGGTGCTCCTTACACCTACATTGAAGCCCTGAATCAGGTCGAACTCAAAGTGTGCCGACATTCTAAGATGTCTGAGCACAGTGAAATCACGTTTATTCGGTCACATCTGCTATCGACATGTTTTTGGTCACAGGACAGAGCTCTATTTGAAGTTTTTGTATCTTCCTGAAAAAACTGAATTACGTCTGTGATGAACTAGCCACGGAAGCGTTAGATCAACCTACTAGCCAAAACACGGACATCTTCCATTGGAAATGCTGCGCTTTATTCTACGTCAAAACTTACCTCAGAACTTTCGGAGGAAATCAGGTTTGCTGTTTGGCTTCATTTTCTCAAGGAGTTTCTATGTAAGAGGAAAGGAGATATATGGTCCTACGACAGCTTCGACTTGGTTGACTGTCTTTCTCTCCATAGGGCAATATCAAAAACCTCACCTACTTTTAAAAATGGCTTTCGAAACAGACTTCTGGATTCTGTGGTATTGGCTCGTAGGTTTCACGGTGTAGTAAAGGTGAAAATTTCTCGGCTTGCCCCAATTGTGGATGCTTTGAGACGGCCGGTCACCTCTGCTTATGTTCGGACGATCTTCGCACTAAACTGCTTGTCGTTGATATGAACGACTTGGAATCATGGCTGCTGAAGTACAATCGGAGAGACCCAGAACTGTCTAGCCTCATACCGATGTATCTCTTCTTTCTAGGTACAGTCGGGATGCGGAAGATTACTGGATGCAGAAAGAGCCTTGGAGGCCGAGGAAATTTTGATGGCCGGGAAAGACTGCATAGTCGGAAACGACTCAGAGACGGGAAATGCCTCAAAGACGGGAAATCGTCAAAAAAGTCTCGAAACCTTCGATACATGTGTGCTTTTTGCTCGTGGGAGACTGATGCAAAAATTCTTCTTTGAGTGGCGGAATTGATCTGGAGTCTAGCCGGAAAGGGGGGGGAACCCCTGGAAGCCAGATACCTAGACACTATAAACTGTTCTTTGGCCAAGTTGACCCGGAAGCTGGAGGCTGTCTGAAGTATGAAAAATCAGGAGGCTGGTAAAATTTAGAAGCCAAAATCGACTTAATTCGGTAGTCCTCCATTAACTTTTACTGGAAGCCCTGTTCGGAATGTACAAATCTAGAAAATGAAAATGTAACTGCGGGAAGTTACTGAATGCCACGAGAGCCTCGGTGGCCGAGAAAGACTTAGAAGCCGAAAACGTCTCAGAGACTGGTAATGCCTCAAAGACGGGACATGGCTAAAAGTCATTTGGCCTTGGATACACGTGTGCTGTCTGCTTTTGGGAGATATAGATCGGCTCGGTGGTATGAAAAATTCTTTCATTGAGAGGCAAAAATGATCTAGAGGCTAGCAGAAATGGGGAGACAACCTTGAAGCCAGGAGCCCGGACACAATAAACGGTTTCGGCCGAGTCGACCCGGAGGCTGAAGACTATCTGGAGTATAAAAACCCAGAAAGCCGGTACCGTCGAGAACCCAAAAATCGATAAGTCCTCTTTTAACCTTTTGTAGGAAGCCCTGTTCTGGACGTTTAAATCTAGAGAATAATATGTACGGGCTACAGGAGATTTCTGGTTACCAAGAGCGCTTTGGAGACCTAGGAAATTTCAGAGGTCGGGGAAGACCTGGAAGCTGGAAATAATTCAGAGACGGGAAATGCCCCAAAGGCTGGTAATGAGTAAAAAAGTCTTCCAGCCTTGGCCACATGCGTCCTGTCGGCCTTTGAAAAACTTAGGTCGGCTCAGTGCGATATAACTTCTTTCTTTAGAGGCAATATTGTTCTGGCTGTTGGACGGAGTAATTGCCTTGGACGGCCGTGAGATCATTGCGTCTGGATGACTTGTGATCATAATTTAATCAGGTAACGAAACAGAATTGGAGACCGGGAATAGTCCGGCTTCGTAGGATGGTGGAAAGCATCGGAGCCGGACTTACTCTATGGCTAAGGTGCCCTAGGTCGAATCTATTTATGGAGATGAGTTATTAGATCTTGGAATGAACATACAATTTTAAGCTTAGCTGCCTCCAGCTACTTTTGGCGCGTAAGCACTTGAAACGATCCCCGTCTTTACTTATGTCATCCTGTCCAAGCGTGATTCTTCCATTCTTATGAAGGCGGGGCGCTCTGACGACAAAATCAAAAAAGTTCGTGATGAAAGGTTGTCAAGTGAGACTGGTGCCTAAGGGTCGTTCTAGACAGAGGTAGGATCCTACCTCCAAGGTAGGATGAGAG
>JALLAW010000841.1:0-11011 GCA_036939535.1 Cyclotella kingstonii | reverse complement strand
TGCAGTGTTCTGTTATGTGCACTCTTGTGAGTATGTACCACATACAATCTACAATGGAGCCTACATGTATTACATACTACTACATATTATCGTACCTATCCTATCAGCCCTAGATTCGCGGAAATACAGGTGGAAAGACGCGTTAGACCTATAGTAGTAATGATACTATAATCCTTAGTTTATCGTCATTGCAAGCTACAATTACAGAGTTTGTTTTACAGTCTTTACAGTTCACATGCATCTGTCGAAATCTAATTCCATGGTTGAATAGTTCATGTTAGAGGAATTGATTCAATTCAGTCACCATTACTAAGAGTTATCCAAAATGAGGATAAAAATGGAGCTTCTCATTTTTGATACTCTCTCGCGCCATTTTTGGTGCATTTCAGATTTTTGGCAGCCACTCTTGTTGACACACACATGTGGAATAAACCATAATAATTATCAAGTGATGAGATTTTATATCCTCCAAGAAATGGAGGTGAAATAAATGACACCATGCGGCGATATAAAGAGGCCAAAGACAGGGTTACATGGGATCAATGGATGTGGTTAATTTTAAGAAGAGAACTTGTGCTGCTGGAGATTTCAATAGGTCTATAGACAAAGAGTATACCCATCTCTTGCATTCCGATGCATTTCAAATTACAATCAAAGATATTTGTTGCGTATTGCCACATAATAGTTCTCAGAATGACAACAAGTTGTTAATATGGACAATGACATTGACATCATTTGTAATGTATTTGTGTGTTAAGGGATTGTTGAAATGAAAACGGTGCAAGAAGAATGGAGAAAGGTATAAATTTTATTTGTGACAATAGGTACACTCATTTGCCATCAATAAATGTCCTTATAGGCAATCACACAGTAATAAGCCATGGCGAAGTTTCTTTTTGATGAATTTAGTGAGAGAGTGACAAGACATATTGAATGCGTTCAGAATTTTCAAGAGACAATGTTCATGTTTTGAATTTGGTATTAAATTTAGAGACATTGTGAAATTATTAACAATAATTTTGTCACTTGCTGTGTCTTGCACAAGATGATGCTGCATGAAGTGCACCATGGAAAATCAATTGAAGCTATTGGATATGGATATATGTTAGTGAAAATTAAGGAGTGTGGTTGGCTGAAGGAGCTGAAGAAGACAATAGCAATAATGAGAGTAAGAAATTGAAGAAAGAGTTTGTTGAAAGAAGACGAAATTTATCCCAACATTTGCTAGTATACAAAGAGCATCATTGAAGTAATATGTAACATAACTAATCAGAATTAATATAGGTAGTATTGAATACATAAAACTACCTCCAAATTCTACACTCAGGGGCATATTTCAGTCAATTTTCCGACTTATTAGCTGAAAATTTGACGGAAGATCAATTAAATACAGACATAATGGCTGTAAATGTTTGAAAAGAATTAAAATTAAGTTAGCTATATGGGGCTAAGTGATACATTTGCATTTTTGAGCAACTTTGGGAGGAATTTCACCAGCATCCAATTTTTACATAGAAAATAAAAACCTTTGTACTCATTCAAATGACTTCATTGGCTATTTCTATCTGTTAATTTGTTTAAAGCCTTGATATCGATTGAGATATTGATTCACAAAGTTAGGCCATTTTCAAACAATTTTTGGTAGATATCTTTTGACTTGTGAGAATCATCCAACGGTTTTATCCAGTCGTTGCCCAAAAATTTGGAGCTGCGTTAAATACTGACCCTCTAGAAAGATACTTGAAGATTTGAAGTACATACGTAGGTGGCACGTAAAAATCTTCTACCTCGAATGATTCTCACAAATTTCGAGCTACCATCACCTCTTCCCCCATGTTCCCCTCCTAACTATTTAGAATATTATCCTGACGAACTACCAGTTGAGTGTGATGTGATGATTAAGGGACGCTACACTACTGCCAACAAGAGGGAGGCGACCTTGCAGCAGCTGCTTCTGAGATAGTCCTCCCACAGCAAGGAGAGTGATCGTAGCGTCATGTCAAAGGTAAGTTATATGATGCAAGTGGATTGGTTGGTGGTAAGTTGAATCTGGAAGAGGGCTTGGGAGGATTTGTCTGATGGAGACAGGATAGATGTGCCTGCTTGCAAGCAGAAGTGCAGTCGAAAAAAATTAATTTACATTGATTTTCTTAAATTTGTGTCTATGTATAAGCGGAAGACATTGAGGTCTACAGCTGAAGCAATTAGCATGTCTAAAACCACGTTGATGAGACATATGAATGAGGGCGTAAATTGACTTAAAGTGATAGACAGAGAGTTTTTTTGATTGCCGCTGAACACAGCAATCTTGCACAGGGCGGGAGATGGAGAAAAATTCAAACCTCCAGCTTAAGCTGGCAGCCAACATGAATGGCATGTTGGGATACATAAGGAACATGAAAGGATGTAAATTAAACAAATATTTGTTTTGATCCGACAGGACTGTAACAGTTGACCTCTCTTCACTTCCTTGCCTCTATTTCCTGCCAGTTGAATGTTTGATAGGGGCCATAAAAAGGCTTGCCTCTAACCCCGAAAGGAAATCTACTGAGAGCTGACTTCATCATAAGAACGAATCCAGACTGATTCAAAATCCACTAAATCTTCTCTCCCAAAAGAGCCAAGTTCCATCTCCGAAACTGACGAGCTACAGCGACATCCTCATTCTTCTCTTCAAGATCATCCGCATCTGTGTGAGCTTTCTTTAGATGGGGCTCGTCGTGAAAGCGCAAAGGCCGAACACTGAGTCATTTACCAACTTTTCTTGCAGCTATATTGAGAGGGTCAATAAGAGCTGCACTGTTGTGTAAGGCAGGAGTGGAGTCTTTGAAGTGAAGTTCAGCCAAAGCGGATGATCTGTGCTAGAGCTGGCTAGGAAGGAAAAAGGCAAAAGCATTCATAGTCTCTATTGTTTGCGGCTCCTGCATGGAAATACAATCTGGAAAGAACCGCTGTTTCTCCTGGCCAGACAAGTCTCTCAACTAGGTCCAAGCCGGAGTCATTTGGACTAAGAAGATGAGCAAGGTCGAAAGGGTCAAGGGCAAAATGATCATTAGTAGGAGCAGGATCAATATCTGTGTGGAGGCGAAAATTGCAGCAGTCTTATTGACTAGGAACGTTGAGAGCAGAGCATAGGGCGTCAAATTTGACATGGATTAAATCAGGATAGGCCAGTTGGATAAAAAAGTTTATGGGAGCTAGAACCTCCTTTACACGCTTTTTGATCTCATTTAGACGATGATTTGATTTGAGAATATCATAATGCGCTCTGAGATATTTCCTTGTGCCGTTACACCCTGTAAGAGTTAGCCAGTAGGATTGAGGTACAGATTTGAGCCTGTGCTTGACATCTTGAATTGTACTCTCAGGTAGGAGATACCATGTGTTCTTAAATTCATACGTTGGCGGATCGTCAGGTTCAGTAATCTCTCTGACATGGCAATAATGAGGTGAGAAGGGCAAAGAAAGGTTAATCTCGCCACCTTCCATGAAAACTGCTCTTGATACCTCACATTTGGTCAAAAACTTCTGGTGTCGGTTGAGTTTGAATTTAGGAAATGGAATCCAAGTTTGTTGAACAGACCTTCTAATGTCAATGAGATCTTATGGTAAATCAAAGGTGACCATCTTTTCATCGTTTAGGTTTGCACTACACTGGACATCGGTGCAACCGTACGTACCAGATATACCTGTCACAAAGGTCGTTTGTAACTTATATGTCTTAGAATTGGGATCAAGAAATCTCGGAAGAGAGCGTTGGGGGGGGGGGTCAGATTTCGTTGGAGAGAATCCTCTTCTAGCCTGTTCCTTCTCCTCCAGGGTAAGGAGCCGAAGATAACAAAACTTGTTACCAATACAACAGAGATTAATAGCACCCAGTGACGTATTTACACCCGAGGGTGAGAATTACTCAAAGGAACAGGCCGATGAAAAAAGACGAATTTCACAACCAAGAGCCTCAGCTGTACAACAGAGAAACTATCATCTGGAGTTGTGTTCGCCACGGATGATAGATACTGCAGAAACTCTAGAGTTTGGAAGGATCTGTTGATTTCGAATTCTCTAAGTCACGGTATGGCTCAAGAATCTTTGCGAAGGTACTGAACAATTCATTCTTGAGGTCGCCATTTCCGCTGCAAAAGGATACCATATGGGGAGAAAGTGCGATACAGTCGAAAAAGTTGTTTTCACCCAAAACATGTCTGGGCATGAAAGATCCGAACTCACAGGTCATAGGGGTCTCCAGCCGAGGCTGTGAACCTGACTGTCGTACCGCTGTCGTCTTTACCAGTCTTTGCTCTTCCCAAAACTCCCGTCGTAGAGAAGTCTCATTGAGTGTATTCTAAGTGAGAATTCGGAAACCCCTTTCATCTCGTAGGAGTAAGACGGTGTAATTATCCCTTGAAAGATTTAGGCCATAGGATGATTTGATTGAATCATCGAAGTCAGCAAGTCTGAAGACAAGCATCATGACGGAGTCAAGAACTGAGTTCTTCAAATCATAGACGACCGATAAGGGTGCATACAAGAACAATCAAACCGAAACTCACCCCAATCCACCTTCGCAATCGCTTGAGTTTCTGTCTATCTCACATTCTTATGAGCCTAACCAAGTTCATCCCAATGTACGACGTTGCGCATGTGGATGAGAAATGGCTTAATATGCAAGAGGATGTGGATCGGCTGTACTTGGCTCCAGATGAGCCACCCCTCCCCCCACCACACACACAAGACGACACACAACAGGAACGATCCTTAGAAGGTTAGGTTTCTCGCAGCAGGAGCTCGTTCAAAATGGGATGCACATCGCAAGTGCACCGTCGATGGAAAGATTGGCATTTGGCCATTCATCACCATGGCTATGAGCCAACGCAAACGTAAAAACAGGAAAAGAGGGATCGACTTTGAGAAAGCGATCACCAGCATCGACAGGGCAATGTACAGAGGCTACATGATTACCAAGGTCCTCCCAGCAATAAAGCGAAGTACCCTGTTAGTTGAAGGTTGATAACGATCCAGGAGGACAATTGCAGAGTTCACATCAGTCCTTCATTTCCAGAGTTTTTAGCTGCAGTCAATGAACTTGGCTTGGTTGTCAAGCCGACACAGCAACTAGCCCAATCTCCAAACAAGAATGTGCGTGACCTCGGATTTTTTAATACAATCCAATCATTGAAGAGTAGGATGCATCCAAAGAAGGTTGAACACCTTGTTTTGGCAGTGCGGAAGGCATTTTTGGATGTAGATGACGAAGTTGGAAATGCACTTTTTTTGACGCTACAGAATGTGATGGGAGAGGTTATCAGAGTCGACGGAGGCAACAACTATAAGATGGCAATTTTGAGAAAAATAAAGAATTAGGGTAGATGACAGTTACTTGCATCATTGGAATTGGATGATGAGTTGATGGTGAAATAAGTTCAATCGAATGTTGGTTAGTCAGGTAAGAGGATTTGTCACAGGGTTTTTCATTAACACCTCATGGGTTTTCCCCCTCTATATGTTGTTATTTTAAACTCACTAACCCATAGTTAAAATAATTATCTGTCATGACCTTTTACAAAATCCATGTCTTTGAAAGTTAATTAGATTAAGTGATTAAAATGTGAACTTAATTGTTATTTGCTACTCCTACTTTTGGACATAGTGTAAATCGGTCGAGCGACTAGAGGTAGTGTTAACTTTCCACTCCTACAGTAATAATCATTCTCTGAACTCGCTCGTCTACATAGTAACAATATACTCAATGTAAACGTGCTCTTACTTTGGACCACAAAAAAGAACCATGCTTATACAACCGACCGGATGTAGTACTATTTTGTTTAACATTCTTTTCCTCATCAGCATCTTTGTCATCTCTCATGATGAGTAAAGCTTTGAAAAAATTGAAAGCAACCATCTTAAATTGGTTTTACCTTCATAATTACCATTACTTCTGCAATCATGTAACAGTCGCCATTTATAACTAGTTCCACTTGTTTATTGATAAACTCGACTTTTCCTAAAGCATCCACCTGTACCATTAGGTGTACTGTTAATGTAAAGATAGACTCTACATTTTCTGATTTTTATTTCTTTTCTGTCTCTCTAATATTAGTTACTGCATTGTCGAGTTACCTTCTCATTTCTTTCTCTTAAAAATAAGTCAGCGGTCTGCAGCTATTTTAATTCCTTTTGTCAAAAGACAGATTAGTATGTTGAATTATAAGGAAAAACATAATCATACTTGGTCCAGATGCTCTTGTACTTTTGAAAGATGAACTCTTCTCGAAAGTCTAGGAATCTTTGGCTACTAATAAATTAAAGAAATGCTGTTTCCAGCCCAGAAATATTAGTTCTGATAACCCTAGCCTCAACAGAGACCTTCTTGTATTTCACCAAAACTCCAATGTCACTATTAGTTTCCACTATTTTATATCCCTTGAATACAACTTCATTCAATGATTGAGAGCTAAACCCATTGATATAATCAGTAGAAGTATTTTCGACTCTTTATGCTTGCACTTCTCTAGCCATAGACAGTAGCCCCCAAATTGCCAAAAGTCTTTCACTTATGAGAAAAATTTCAGACTAACCCAATTTGAACGAGAAAGTCATTAGTGGTATAGCCTGTGAAATCCAAATGATACTGTGTCGAAGATTCTCATCACCATCATCATCATCCTTGCCTACATTAATCAAGCAATATTCGACAGATATCTAACTCCAACATGTAAGCGAACATTGATGAGTTTATAATTTTCAGAAAAAGTGCAGAAAAATCAAAGAATTAAAATATACTCAACTCCAGGAGGTAGATCCAATTAATTTTTGTTTTGCATTGTCCTTCATTGAAATTCATTAGAGTGAGTGGTGCCTGAGACATGAGATTCAAATCGTTCCATCTAAGGTTCAGATTGTCTGTTACTGTTACCAAAGAGGAAGTGAAGTAGTGAGAGATTGTTTTGATGAAAAGTAATATATGCCAAAACAAATGGCAAAATAAGTGACAGTATTGTGATGATGTAGTGCGTTTTGTAATGTTCTGATGTTGTGTAAATTGCTTATTGTGTGACACAGATATAAACAGAGCTTTCTTCATTGTAACACGAGAACATATTCGCAATTGACGTTGTGAGTTTGAATACTGTGACTTTGTTCTGATGTTGATATCCAATATATTTTTCGAGAAGTACTCCAACTTGAAGAGTGGCGTGTACTATGACAGATATGGCGACGTTAGACTCCAACTTGTATGCTGCGGCACGCTAGTACTAGAAGGGCGGGGCAACACTATGACATTGACGGCTGTGTTAGACTATGATCCAAAAGGCTGAACATTTGTAGAGCTACGGTATTGTTACTTGGAGGGCGGAGTTAGACTCCGACTTAGACAGCTTGGTTAGACTCCAACTTATAGGGCTGAACTCTACTCTCACTACTCTCACTTGATGGCTAGGTTCTCCCTGTGATTTAGTTGGAACTCTGACTTATGGCACTGACTTGTACGACTTCTAGAAAGGAGTCTACTCCGACCAATATGGTGAGGTAGCCTTCGACTGCTGTCTTCTACTGAATCATCTCTATTCATTGACACCATGAGAGACATATGCAGGGAATAGGTGATCTTAAAGACTTACAACCTACCAAAAATCCAAGGTTCAGACTTGTAACTAAATTAAATTGAATTATCTAAAAAATTACTGCCATACTAAAGTTCTAAGAGGTGGCAGACATTGGTCTTCTGTCACCTTCATAATATCACATCAAGGACAAAAATAAACACGTCGGGTCCTTCAGCTCGGCTGGAAAATCACAAGAATTCCTTGTATCAACACGTATGTAAATGAACATATAAGTGATATAAATGTTACCTTGCATCAAGCTAAATATTATTTTTGCTTTCTGATTCTTTTTATGAGGATCCGAGATCGCTGCTCATTCTTTGCCAATTCTCTTACCCTCCTATCTCTTGGCATACTCCGTTGCAATAAAGGCTAGATTTGTTTCCTTTTTTGCCTAATAAGATAGTTTCAAAGCACAAAACACTGTGTCAGGTAAGTCCTTAGCTTCTCTAGCCATATAAGAACTTAATCTATAGCTTGCCTGGTTAGGCACATTTTCATTTTCCGCATGGAGACAATGAATTGTAATTATCGCACAGTAGTCTTTTTTAATCACAGTGGTAACTACAGTCATAAGTTTGAGTGTAGTTGACTTGCACAGTTACGATAGGCACAAGAGAAGTAGTGGGAAGGCAATCGATTGGGTCAATGAAGATGATGTGGAGCCAGACTTATTCAAGGTGGAAAGCATGGCAAACAAGATTGCCTAGGGATTTCATGTAAAGACAATGCAATATAGGATTGGTCAAAGACCTTCAGCTCCTCAACCATGAGAATCTCTCTATCATTTGATGCCACTAGTGAAAGTAACTAATAAACATGAAGCAATCATGAGGGATGATGGTAAAGAAGTTCAAAAAACATTGTTCATTTGCCGCATGTCTCAGACTGAGTGTGGAATGCCGTTGTGAAACCTTAGGAGGGGACGTCAACATAGATGTCTACTCTGATATGAAAATTTATACGATGACAATGTTATAGGATGCCATAAGGGAATGCAATCATTTGTTTTGCCTATTAGCTATAGGATCTATGAAAGGTTTAATCACAAAAATAGAAAGGTAGCTACTTCACAGGAGGAGACTGTAGAAGCACAGATGAGATATAAGAACATGAAGGGATACAAGAGATGAGGAAGACATTCTATTTACATCATGTGTTAAAAGTCTCTTAATAATTCTAGCAGAAGAAGAACATTAGTTATAGTGACAAAATCAGTAATAACTATAAATGCAAAGAAAAATATCTAGTAACAAGTGATAATTAGTCTTTCTGTTGATCTTAACAAAAATAATATCTGAAGAATTAAAAATTTATCAATTGTAATAGCATCATAATATGCAATCCAAACAGTGTTTCATATGCCGACATACACAAATGTCTATAGGCATATAGGTATTTTTTTCTACCGTGTTGAATGGCATGAGGATTTGCGTACAAAATGAAAGATATAGTAATATGAGCTAGAGGTAATCCCTGGAGAGAGAATAGGGAGTGCTCTTATCCTCACTGTAGGTAGTAGGTAGTAATACTCCGGCTTTCATTAGATGACCACTAATTTTGAAATCAGCGGATATCTCCATAATCAGTCGTGTAATGACGATCCGCATATAGAAGTAATTACCTTTTTAACGGGCTTTCCAATGGTGGTAGTTTCGTTTCCTAATTATTAGTAGCAAAAAGTTGCTTTTTTAAACCTAAATTTAAAGTTGCGCGCAAGCTACTGCAAATTTTGGGAGGAATTCAAAATATTCAAATAAGATTAAACAGGTTAGATAAGCTTTCTATCGCATGTGAAAAGAATAAAATCGGCCAGATGATGGCAGAAATATGCTCCAACGAAGAAACCCCATTTTCCGCGATTTTGGGGCGACATTATTTGAATTCGAGGCAGTCCGAATTTTTGGGCGGGCAGATGGATACACGATACAGTTCACAAAAAATAGTGCTCTTATTTTTGTGAAAAAGACACAAAAGATGCCTCCTCCCTCCCACAACACATCACTACGTACCACTCTGGCACAACCCAGGTTGCTGACACCAGAGGTTACTACTCTGCCGCAAACAGTCTACCAAACTTCGTACCATCACCATTCTATGCCCAACTCAACCCCCAACGATACTGCACCTCTCTGTTTGGTTTCAAAGAGTCCTCAATTCAGTCCATAGACACAAGTTGACACAGAGGGGCCTTCACCATAGGCAACACCAACGGCCATTAATCCCCTTCGGAAGGCCGCCACCTGGCCTGTCCACTTTGAATCCCCTCCCTACATGCCTACATATCTCACCCTAAACTTTCAACCTTATTAGATGGTTGTAAAAAAACAATAAGATACACTACAGGCACAATGAGACTTCAAAAGGCCGCTGTCAACTGCTGCAAAAAAGAGCGCACTCAAATGACCAGCACCACTGTCCATTTCTATTGCGTCAAAACTTGCACAAAGCTCAATGCAAACAATACAACAATCAACTGATGTTTAATCTCTGGCTATGTCGACAGCCTAAGAAACTCTTTTACAACATTATACAAATTGTGTTTGATATCAGTAGCTTGAGATGAAGGGCTTTGTAGCGGAATCAGCATCATCTTAAAGGTACAAGGGGATGAGGCAACTCTTGAACCCATGAACTTTTAAATGGGTGGCTAAAGACATATAGTTTTTGCCCAGTATCTCTCCAAGTATACAGTAATACTTGTGAATAGTAGGTCATTCTTTTTGCCTATACAATTTAGCTTGCTGACGTTAAGTGTTTAACTAAATGCTATAAACTAAACATATTCCTTCACAATATATTTTTAGTTATAAATTAATCAGATGAATCAACTAGTAAAGTAATGTCTTAATGATGTTTGTAATTGTTCTTTAACTTTTGGACATAGTACTCCTACCTTTAGAAAATGTGTGAGATGGAGAAGGAAGTAATCTCTGCTTATGTCGCTAATTTTGTCAAACCTTAAAATCGTAGGGCTACATAGGAACTGTGCAAAGGAGACAGTCCTTCATAGAGGCAGTGAGAAAAGTAGTAAGCAATTAGTCTGAATGAAGGTGGTAGTAAGTATAGGCATAAGTTTATCTACCCCACTCGCTCATCTATATCGCAAAAACGACAGTACTTATGTGGTACACGAAAATAGTCATAGATTTAACTAGGCTCACTAATACCGGGTAGAGTGTACTCGCTCACAAATTTAAAATTCTGATTGTGACGACCACGACCCCTAATTATTGCCTACCTACTACTAGCTAGTATACATGTGCAAAAGTACTTTGTTTAGCCGACCCATAAGCAGAACACACAACGCAAACGACACCCCAAATTCGAAAAAACATGACATCACGAAATCATGGCCCGCACTCACCCAGCTGTCCGCATCGAATAACCCCCTGCCGCTAACGCCG
>JALLAW010000840.1:0-11034 GCA_036939535.1 Cyclotella kingstonii | reverse complement strand
ATATGTATGTAAGCGAAACTCAATTGAAACTCAGACCAAGCGAGCGCGAAGCACGAGCGTGCGAACACCGCGAGCACTGCCGATTGTGCGTGCACAAGCGATGCGCGAAGCGCACAAGCTTGTCAACTACTATAACATTGAGCTACGATGACACGAAAATGCAGAATCGTAAGTATTCACTACTCCTACGACGCATTGTCAAGATCCGATGACGGACTGACTGCACTGAGTAAGTAGTATGTAGTAGTAGTAGTAGGCGTCCAACTCCTAATCGCCATGAAAATTTTGTACTGAGAAAAAATCTCGTTTCCTGAAAATTCGCGACAGTCGGCCAAAACGAAACTTATCCATTCTAGCTCCCTTTTCAATTCAACCGCAACAGCATCGAGACTCAATCAGGAGTGGTAAAGTCACCATTTCGACATTGAGGATCTACCGTTTCATGCGAGCAAGTTTAGCCAGGAGGTTTGTTCCATGTAGAACCTTGGTAAGATCTTATTGGCCTGCATTCTGTTAATGTCTGGGTAGTTTGGACTCTTAGTGGACGTGCAGCATTCGATAATGATTACGAATTTACTCGTATTTTCTGTCTTTGTGTCAGTGAAGTGTGTCATGAGTAGAATTGCAGTGTAAACTAAAATTGAAACTTTCGCTCTCTAACGTGGATATCTTAAACGATCCAACTTATTTTTGAAGTTACTGGAGGATCGTTTTTTCGTTTGAGCGGTAGGAGAATCTATGAAATTTGACGGATGCCTTTCGCCATGTGTGGAGAGACAAAGGATGAGAGATTTTCGACTGTCGAAGAATAATTGTATCATTTTCGTTGATTGATCATTTTTCACTGCATTGGCTATTGCTATGCCGAATTCATTTACCTGTTTCTGAAAATTATCGTTTGATCCTCTATCAGTCAATTCATATTTGTTATGCTACATATTAGCTACTCATAGACCAGGAATGAAATAGGCTGAAAAATATTTATGTCGAAAGGAAGCATAAGTTACATTTGAAGGGAGGACTGGGGTGACTTCTGGAAACCTTCAATTTGCGTAAATATAATTCATTTTGACTTAAAATTATGTCAAAAATACTGCCAGAGAACTCATCTGATGGCGCTTCAGTTCAGTTTCAACACAATGAACAAAACTCCGAGTCTTCTACACCTCTAGACACGTCGGTGTCTCCTACGAACTGGGGAGATAATGCAGGCCTCTTCATCAGGCTCCGAGCTCAAGTAGAGTTTTACTTTTCACCTCAAAATTTGTCTCGTGACATTTATCTCCGCAACATGCTTACAGCAAAGCATCAAGAAGTGCCTTCCTCTCCTCCATTAAAGTTGATGGCACCTATAGGAGTCATCACGAATTTTCCAAAAGTTAGAGATATTTGTGCATCTTTTGGTAGAACGCTTCCTGATCCTCCGCTCGTTCTGCTGTATCGAGCATGTGAGGGTAGTACTGTCGTCACCATTAGTATGGATGGAGCTTGGATTGGGCCTACTTCGCAGCGATTGCCCCCACTTTCAGTACCCCCTCCAAGGGTTGGTCTCTCTCAACCCCAATCGCTTTATCAGCAGGGTTACTTTCCATCTAGTCCACATCCAAATCAACACTATCAAACCATCGTGACTTTACCTGGAACTGTTATGAACGATATCCAGTCACCGCAATACGTTGGGGCACAACTGGTCAATGCACAGAATGCACCGCTGTCTCAAGATTCAGGAAGCCATTCCTCAAACTCACTTGAATCGATGCATTCAAACTCAAAAGAAGGTAATGTGTTCGTTGTAGTGACCGATATTGCCATGGAATACAACCCAATACAATTGATGACAGCTTTCAGTACAGATACAGTTCAACCGAAGTCAGTGTCGGTTGATCGAAACAACAATAGTTGGTATGTTTCATTTGTGTCGGAGGTAGATGCCAAGACTGCGTTAATTTCCTCTAGAGAGAGGACGATTGCTGGTGTCCCTATCAGAGCTTATTTGAAGAGCGAACCGTCTTCTCCTAAAGTGTCTGTGACTTCGGCTTCTGGAGCATCATTGTCTTCCATGTCAGAAGGTCAGCGACCAACACTCTCGTTTTTACCCGCTGCAGGGCCCCAAACCACAAATTATCCTATCCCTACGTACACTGGCGCCGCACTTCATCCGATTCATACTGCATATCCCCTTCCTCAGCCTCCCACCCTTCCCCCTCTTATTCCGCCTGCTGTAGCTCCCTATCCTATTGTTCCACAGTATAACTTGGCTCCAATGCAGGTTACTGCAATGCCTGGACAGCCATTTCCATCGTATTATAACTCACATATTATGCAGCAAATGTATCCATACTACGTGCAACAGCATGGACAGCCTTTTCCACTGCATCAATCTCCTATGGGAGCTCGTTTTGGACCAGGCATTCCGCCACCTCCTCCACCACGTTATCCTGGTCCCGATAATCTATACCAACACGGAATAGTGCATCACAATGTAGGCGACATGTCTGGACAATTTCATGGTCATCCATCTTGGCAGCAAGTGGTTGATCGAAGAGGGTCGATTGGACAAAGTTCAAACGACGGAGGGCAGAAAAAAACAGAACATGGCAACAAAAAAAAGAAAAATGCTAAAAATAAAAAGGAGTGTTATGTTAAACATGATTCGAACGAAGGAGGGAACCGACAACGTCCTATCCGTGAGAACTCCTCGTCTCCCAATATCTTTGCAAGACAAGGGAAAGACAGATCCAAGCATATTGATAATTTCAAACGCAGTGGAAGATCGTCATCACCTGCATTCGACGGAATGCAGAAAATCAGCAATAAATCACTAAGTAAATCCAATAACGGAGTTGATGATTCAGAATATGATGGGAATAAAGAAATTTTTAGCGCTGAAGACTTTCCCGGATTGGGAGTAGACAGAAAGCCATCTGAAATATCCCAAGAAGATGGTCATATTAGCAAAAAAACTGAAACGAAGAAACTTATTGGTTACGCAGATGCCTTGCTTAAAAAAGGTGTGAGAGGTAAAGATACGGAACCCAGTGTCATAAACAATTCTACTAAAGAGGCTGAATCTAAAGTCGATATCAGTACTGTTCATGTTGAAGCTATAGAGAAGGAAATAATCAATGAACTCCATGATCTCAGTGTTACTTCAGATCAAAATCAAGACGACAGATTAGTTGATAAAGACGATATCCAAAATAGTGGCGCCCAATCTAATGATGGGCAGATTCCAACGGAAATAAGAAAAAGTGACGATCGTCCAGTTTCGCCTTTGCAATCTGTTATTGGTCAGGGAAGTTCTGGCGATATGCACGTGAAACTTTCTGATAACGTAGCCAGTCAGCACTACTCAAATGGAACAGAAACTGAAGCCATTGATCAGCCATCTACAAATAAAGGGGTAACTCTGACTTCCGATCAGATATCCTCTCCACCCCCTAACCACATTCATGAAAAAAGAAAACCACATGGAGCGTGGGGGACCCGAAGATTGTTTTCCGATGTAAGTTGTTAAATAGGATTCATTTATGTGATAATCACGTTTTCTCATAAGTTGTACTGATGGTATCTATTAGGTCATTAAGGACAAAGACTAGAAGTGACGTATTGTCACAAGTTTTTCAAGTAGTAGGGTAAAGTTCTACTGCAATGGTTAATTTACTATTCTTCATTAGGAAGTCTTCCACTAGGCTAGAGAATCTCTTTCCGTGTAAATTACGTTGATAACCCAAATGTTAGTAGTTATTCATCATGATTGCAACAATATACAAGATGGCAATTTCTCTTGACCACTTTACTTAAGCAATAAATAATCTTCTGTTGTAAGATTGTTGGCAATTAAACTCGGTAGCGTTATTATTTATTTCGACTAGATTATTATTGAAAAAAGTTTATTTATGTTGATTTCTGTACTTTCTCATAACTTGCAGTTTTTGTACCTGAAGGATTCTTTGTTGAGCAATTTTACACTCAGCAGCCCTTCCATGTGGGATAGAAGTGTATTTCCTGGAGTTGTCTGAACGATGAAAGATGGTTTCCCCCGCATTATCATTCATTTCTAATCCTGGTGAGTCTTCACTGGTAGTGTCAGCCTCATTCTGTAGGATTTCTCGCTGGCTGAGAAGTTCTTGTGTATTCATATTTATAAGTGACTTCGGAATGAGAGGGTGGACAGGATCAGGAGGTTTCTCTAATCGCAATTCTTTGGTAATAGAATGGACCCATATTGGTATATCATTGAACTCATCCCACTTTTCATCCCACTTGGACAGCTTTCAAAATATTAGAGATCACAGTGCTCAGCAAGTACGTCATTCGTAAGTACACCTTGAAACATAATTTACCTCTTTTTGTTCGAAGTCATACTTTGCTAAATTGTCCTCATAACATAGTCTTTCTTCTCTGAGCTGAGCCCTATACTCCCTTCGCCTCTGTTTATTTTCTCTCTTAACGCAATATTGCCAGCCTCTGAAAGCCTCATCAAGAGATAAACCCATCCAGTTACTCATTACCTTCCTCATATTTTCATTCCTTTGTATTATAGAGTTGCGGCTTTTGGTTAATTCTTCTGTGATATACTCTTCTTTCAACTCTTCTTCAATTTGCTTCAACTTTGTCTTCCGACCGACTTTGATTCCGCTACTTGCAAATGAAAAACCATGGGTAAAGATAAAGAAAATTGAAGAGCAATTAAATTTAGAAATATAATACTAACGTACTAAATCTTTGTAGAAATCGTTTCTGAAATTTTGCTTATGGGTGAAAGATGCGATGAGATGGCTAAAGGATTGCTCCTGTTCGTTATGCTTTTCTTAGACCATTCGCTTTTACGCATTACAGATTTTTCTCGAATGAAAATTCTTCCTTCATCACTTGCAAGGAAAATATCTGCATTCTTTCTAGCAACTTCTTCTGCGTCAGCGATTTGTTTCAGTTCCGCTCGAATACGTCTTTTTTCTCTCATATTCTTTTCATAACATACGTTCATCCGCATCTGCAATGCCGGTCTTGTGCACATCCAACCTATCTTAGGAGGAATGCAGACTTGGGATGTTCCCCTAGTTTGAACGCAAGAACATCTTCGAAATCTGGCATGCGAGGTTGCTGCTATAATTGGACCCATGGCATCACGAAATTCAAAAAGAGCTTGTTCAACTTCATGCCTTTCAAATGGAAATGATTTGATGCCATCATTTGTTTTATTATTAGGATCACTCCATTTCTTTGACAATTCAGGAAGAAAAATACTCCACAATGCATTTGGTGGAAATTGAAACTTTCCATCTACTACTTCAAAGACAGAATCATGCAGGGCGCCCCCAATTTTGTAGCGCTTCACCTGGTTAAAGACTTCTTCCAAAGTTTGTATCATATGCCTTACCTTGACGCTTTTCTCCATATCACATCGTATCCTACTCCATCGAAGGACCTCTACGGTTCCTTTCTCAACGATTTCTAGTGGAGGATAAACCATATCAATATTTCCTTCAAGTTTTAGCTCTTTCAATCTTTGCAACCGGTGAAAATTGGGTGGTAATGCAGAAATCTTGTTGTGATCAAGCCAAAGACATCTCAATGAAGTGATATCCACTATCGAATCCGGCAAAACCATTATTCTATTTCTGCTAGCACGAAAAATTTCAAGTACTTTAAGCTTAAACAAGCCACTTGGCAAGCTACCAAGGTCATTCCCCATGATTGAAAAGCTGCGTAAATTTTTCAAATTAGTTATGCACGTAGGACATACAGAGAACTTATTTGAATTCAAATTTATCACTTCACAAGATAATCTTCCAAAGCTGCTGGGTAAGTCTGACAGTGCATTGCATTCTAGATTGAGTTTTCTCAAACCACTCAACTTTGAAATTTCGGCTGGTAATTCTATTAATTCATTGTTTGCTATATCTAAACGCGTTAAGTTGATTAAACCACCAATGCTAGGCGGTAAATGACTTAGCTGATTTCTAAGCAAATTTAAACTTGTCAGCCTGGTAAGCTTATGAATGTCACCAATATCATGGATAGAATTAGATGCCAATGATAGCAGTTTTAGATTACTGCAACGCTCGGGTATTTGATCAAATGAAGATAGTCCCATGCCGTCTAAAATGAGTTGTTGCAAGTCTACATTGTAATCTTGTGGATAGGTGTAGATTCTTTGCGAGATCTTCTTCAGATCAAGCCAACAGAGGCTTACCCTACCGGTAAATTTACCCTGTTCGCATGCTGCTCTCCATAAATCATCAATCTTTTCCAGCTCAGCATGAGAATCAACTATTTCCTTCTTTAATTTGTCTTTTTGGTATTTCTTATGTAGCTTGGTTGCAAGCAATTGTCTTTCCTTGGGGTCATTGATCCAGTCGCTTAGACTCAACTTATCATTCATGACTAACTGTACCACTATCAATCTTAGGTGAAACAATTACTCGAGTGAACTTGAGGGGATAATGATTTAATACACACAATCGTGGAGGCTTCTTATCTACTGAAAAAGATGAATACATAGTTATCCAAGCAAACCATCTTATCAAACAATCTATCCAATTCGATATTCGTTCAATAGATGATAATCTGTGAGGATGAATAGTTCGTATATTAGCATTATTCAGAGGTTTTGAAATTACAAATAATTACGAATCGTTTTAATTTTAATTTTCTGCTATGATTGGGGTGCTTGTGATTGTAGTCTCTTTCATATCAATAACTCAAGGTCTACATGATGAACGAGTGCCACTGAGAGGATATGAATGCAAACAAAACGCTCAGCGACCATGTCGTCTATGCGAGCCTGGATTCTATTGTCCAAATGAATCCACGAAGCTGGCCTGCGGTAAAGTTGACATGTTTTGCAGTCTTGGAAGTGTTCTACCAGTTCCCGTAACAGATGGATATTATACTACAACTGGAGACAAAGAGCATAGATCAGACCAAAAAATATGTGAACCTGGATTCATCTGGTAAGAAATAAATTGGCTCTCTTATTCACTCACCAGTATCACTAAATAATTTATCGAAACTAATGTATGCAGCATTACAGGAGAGAAGCTTGTATGCCCATTAGGCCATTACTGTCCTCATGCTGGTATGACGATACCCTTGGAATGTGGTATGTCCTTAATTTACCATCGCTTCCATTTCATTTTTATTGCATAATGAGGATCACATTTCATTGGCACAGGTGATTCTTCAAAGTTTTGCAAAGAGGGATCAATTCAGCCCAAAGAAGTAAAGTCAGGATATTACACTGCTGGAGGTACCAATACAACAAGAACTGAGGAGAAGCCATCACCGCAAGGACACTATGCAAAGAATGGAATTCTGATGGAATGTAATGAAGGCCATTATGGCGATATTGAAGGCTTGTCAAATGACAGCTGTTCAGGGCTGTGCGAGGCAGGGTGGTACTGCCCAGCGGCATCGATTAGCTCACGGTAAGAAGAAAGAATCTGTACCTCAAGATTTCACTATTTCTCATACACGTTCAAATATCAACAATAGTCAAAGAGCATGCGGAGGCGAAGATTATTTCTGCCCTGAAGGTGAGCAAATGAGACCTTGAGAAAATTCTGGCCATTCTTCTGAGCTTAATTGTAGTACCATGTTTGTTTTTATCTTTCTGCAGGTAGTTCGTTTCCACAAAAGGTCAAAACTGGCCACTATACGAGCAACGATTGGGATCCATGCAGACCTGGTATGTATCAAGCGAAACCAAAGTACTCTGAAATCACAAATTTGTCTCCTGTTGGCGACTATAGAGACGACAGTCATTGTGTACTATGTCCAGAAGGAACGTTTAAGGCTATATCAGGAAATGATAAAGACAGCTGCATCGAATGCGGACCGATGGCGAAAAGCTCATCTGATAGAATCACATGCGAGTGTTATCAATCTGCAACAGAGAAACTATTGAAAAGGATGTATTTTGACGTCGGTGAGAAAAAATGCCATAAACTTGAAAATTTAATGGCATTACCCGATGTACAGTATTCTCAAGATAGTCAACTGACGAAGTCGCGAGAGAAAAAGTGTGACCCAGGATCATACTGTATTGGAGGTGTGCGCTATCTTTGTCCAGCAGGAAGGTATGGGGATAAAGATGCTGAAATAAATAGTGACTGCAGTGGACCATGTGAGGCAGGGTACTGGTGTCCGCCAGGGAGCAAAAGCCCAAGAGAATCGAAGTGTGGAGTAAAACCGAATGTTTACTGTCCTGAGTCAAGTGCTAAGCCTATATATATCGAGTAAGTGTTTTGGAAGATGTGTCCATTTATGTGAATTTACAATGACGTCTGAATTAAATGTAATTGCATTTAGTGAAGGGTACTACGGCAACGAAGGTGATCCATCAGAGACCAAGACATCACAAGAGCTGTGTCCACCAGGCTTTTATTGTCCAGGAGATGGCTTACGTCATCCTTGCCTGGGAGGCTACTATGGCCGAAATACAGGTCTGATCTCAGCAACCTGTGATGGTATATGCAGCGCAGGGTACTATTGTCCTGAGGCGAGTACATCTCAATATCAAAATCCATGTGGCAATGCGTCAGTATTCTGTCCCAAAGGATCAAGCGTACCACTTTTTGTCATCGGTGGGTATTATACAGCTTCAGATAAAAGCATTTTAACGCATGATATGAGTTTTGCAGGGCCAAATTCCACTCATGATGTATCTTTACAATGTGAAGTTGGTTACTATTGCAAGGGTGGTATTAAGTATCAATGCCCCAGTGGAAAATACGGCGCCTATGAAGGTGAGAGAATGCGCATGTATCACCCACGATCTCTGTCAGGACTAATATGTTGCAATAAATTTTAAATAAGGAGCTGACGATGTATCGGATTGTTATCTTTGTCTCGCTGGTTATTACTGCCAAAGTTATCCTGGAGTACCAACAACAGATAAAACAATGAGACCGTGTGGACAATCTTATCTGTACTGTCCACAAGGATCATCGAAGCCTAAAATTATAGATGTAGGGCATTATGGCATCCATGATAGTTTGCGTATGGGTGTGAAGAATGATGAAAGCGAAGAAACCATGTTTTTACGAACTGATCAAGTAATGTGTCCTCCAGGTTATTATTGCCAGCAAGGTTTACGATTCAAGTGCAAACCAGGAACTTACGGTGAAAAGTCAGGATTATTTGATGAAAAATGTAGTGGCCTTTGCCCGAGAGGCTATTTCTGTCCTGAAAACACAGTCCACCCGTTACCTTGCAGTCCTGGGGCTTATTCTACGGGAGGAGCATCAGAGTGCACATCATGTCAGGTTCCATTGACAGTATCAATGGAAAAGAAAAATAGGATGTGTCGAAACGATCGTTCTTGTTGTTTTGCGTTCTATCAGGACCTTTGAGACTTAATGAAAGAGACATATCGCTATGATTCAGCTGAAATGTGAAGTGAGAATCACAGTAAACTTCACAGGAGACTGTGCTTTAGCACTATTCCTCGTGATTTTAAGGCTGGAAAAAAGGTTCGAAGGAGTAAGATGATCAAGCGAAACCTAGACTCCACGTGATTAACTGTTTACTGTAAATACTCTATTCACCTTATTAAAAACAATATCTTGTGTTGTGATAGCTGCTGAACATAATGTTAAGCTCTTTCTTACCTTAAGTTTACCTTAGGTCTTAGAAATGAGTTAAAGGAACACAATTCCTTGTATGCCTTGAATGATATTGATTTCGCTTACATTTATCAAGGAGTTATTATGAAACTAGCCACTGTCCTGAATTTTGATCGTACAACGATTAGAGCTCTTGAAGACAACTGATGAAAATTTCTTCGTTAACTGTATTAATCCACTTAACTCGCCAATTTCATCACAATTCAAGATTATCAATGAAATATTTTTCGGTTTTAAAACATAATTTTATGTCATGACCCATATTCTCCTACCCTTTTACTAAGGATCGATTCCTCTCTTACTCTCATCACTCTTCTTAGCTACCATTTCGGCTCGTATCACAGCCATTTTTCTCATTTTTCTCAATGCTTCACTACCATGTGTCTCTACCTCATCGATTCTGCAACACAATTGGGTAATTAGTTCATGGACCTCTTGGTTCTCAATATCACGAGTGCTGCGTTTTACGTCAACATCATTTATTTGTTGCAATAAAGAAGTTAACTTTTCAACGCCATCTTTGTCAGCTGCATATTGGGAGGAATAAAGCAGAAGTATTTTTGCACGATTTTCTAATCCAATGCCAGTTTGATGAGTGACGCTGCCGGTATTTGTTGAGTTTGGGTTATTGTTACAACTGTTGTTGAGAGCATCACTTTCTGCAACAGTATAAATTCTACCACCTAAAACCATCGAGTCATTGTCCATAATCTTTCGTTTGGCCACCAGCCGTTGATATTCTGGTGGAATATCGGTATGGCTCTCAATTTTTTGTTTGAGTTGCAGGAGTGTGGCGGTTGATTCCATGGTTACTTCAAAGTGGTGGCCGAGGCCGGCAACGCGTAGAGTGAGAAGAGGGGGTGAAGTGTCATTGTCATCAACATTGTTGAATGATACTTCCTCTACATTTCTTCGAGAGACATAGTGACCTCGGTTGTAGGAACGTTTTTGGCTCATGATGATTATATATTGTTTCGACGCGTGCGCTGCAGATAGTCGATGATGGATGATAGGGCCGTTCTGGACAAGGGGTTGGTATTTTTGGTCGGATCCTACCAAAAAACGTGATATAAGTCAGATTTCTACTCCGAAGTCGGAGTCTACCAAGAGAGGCCAGATCTGACATTATGAGGATTTAGGGTCATTCTAGACAGAGGTATTTTTGGTCGGATCCGACCGAAAAGTAGGATAAAAGTAGGATCTCAAGGTAGTATGTCAGAGTCTAATCCTACCAACACAGGTCAGATCCAACTTTTTGAGGATATGGTCAGCCCGAAAATATCTGAAAATTATCCGTAAAGTTTTGTACACAGTGCGAAAACTTTCCATACCATTTTCGGATAGTAATCACATGATAGTTATAATGACATAATAGTTATACTCACATAATAGTTATGATCAC
>JALLAW010000839.1:0-11015 GCA_036939535.1 Cyclotella kingstonii | reverse complement strand
CTAGGCATCTGATTCTTCCAGAACCATCTAGTTTAATTCCTCCTTCGTGTTCTAGATGACGAATCAGGCACATGTCCCCTGTACATCTCAAGTGAAGAGAAGCCCTTTGTCGTTTCTCCACTCCTCACCCCAAGAAATTTCTGTTGTCTAATAGTTTTGGTTTATATGTACAATCATCTTTTTGTGTCCACTAATGTTCGAGCATATATTCATTGGAGCTTGTGTTAATCTCTCTTTGATTCTTTGGGAAAAAGTTTGAGTAGTCATGAATTTCCAGCAGTCTGAAATCTTCTTCAAATTTGTTAAGTGGACATCTGTGCTTCGCCACTGGGAAAGAGTGCCAAATTTTTGATCCTCTCAAACACACTAACTTCCCGCCTGAGTATTGAACTAAAATCTCTCCTACTTGCGGGCCATTAAGTTTTTTATGTCCAACCTACTCGTTTGACCCTGTTGTAACTATAGTTCTTACCTTGTCATCACAGAGGGTGCTTTCAAGATGTTCTTAATTCTGCTCTTGAGAGTTTGCATTGTTTATAATGAAGAACATTACAGCACCTATAGTAGGCTGCCCTGTTTTTCTTCTGAAAGTATGTCAAGTGAAACTTCTGTCCTACTCAAATCAGATTTCCTCTTTTTGGTTGGATCTTTCTGTAAGTATTACATTTGTAGTTATTTTCAAGTAACGAAATTGTGATTGCGATTTTCACAGAAGATGAATCGATTGATTCGATTTCTTTCCTGGAGTGATGACGCAACACTTCTCTTTGTCTTTGAAAATGTTTTATTGTGCCTTGACGTGTTGAGAGTCCCGTATTTTGACAGACTTCGCAGTATTTTTCCAAATAAAAGGTTATTGTTGGTCGACGTACAGGTGATACGTAGGATACGGACAGGAAGAAAATGACAGTGAGACGTATCGTCGCGATGGAACTCCCACTTCTGTTCACTTTAATAAGATAATCGTCTAATTGAATTAATTGATATTATCTGATTTATAGTAATAGGTGTGCTTGAAAAGGCGACCGCCTGAACCGGCGGTTCCCCAGCATTATCTTATTAAAGCATTGAGAAGCGAAAGCCAGTATGATGATCGGGAGAGCAAGAGGCCGTGGCGGCGGTGACCGCGGCGGTAGCAGGAACAATCATAATGCCACCGGTGGCAGGGGAGGCCGCGGCCATGTTAGTGAAGCTAGATCAATCAAGACAGGTCTTAAAGTGGATCTAGAGTCGAACATATTCGACTTAGGGGAGAGATCATCGACTGATCAGATGCGGGCAACTCAGATCAAGATCTCCGAATACATTGGTGGACTATACGGAGGGATGTTATGGGAGAATTGGAGACGAAGACCGAATTTGTTGTACCTCCATTAGAATATCCAGCATCCGCCGTCGCACGCCAACCAGTCTACGAAGCGATGATTCGGGAAAAGCAAAACAACACCTTGCAGAAGCTAACAAGCAAGAAGGTTCGGCTTCAGGAGGAGATTGACCTATTACCTATTGCCAGCACACTGGTGGAAGAATTAAATGAGAACATTTTTGATCTAGATAACGATATCCTCCAACTACATTACGCTCAGGGAGTCAGTGTTGTCGTTCCCCTTAACGACGATAAAAAGGGGGAATACAAGCAGCAGGAGACAGCACATGGGGACAGATTGGAGAAGCACATCCTCAATCAACAAAAGGCTTTCGCTGTCATCCTAGGCCAATGTACTACATGTCTAAAGAACAACCTAAACGATGACCTGCAATGGGATAGGGTTAACAAGAATCGCAACACTCTAGAGCTCTACGCACTGATCGAGAAAGTTGTTATGAAGCAGACTGGAGAACAGTACCCTCCTCATAACCTCATGGAAAATCTATTGGCAGTGCTGATGATGAAACAGCAAACCAATCAGAGCAAGGCCCAATGGTATTAGAAGTTTAGCACGAGAGTAGATGTTGCTGAGTCGGTAGGGGTCCGATTCGGAGCATTTGAGTGTTTACGGGAGTACTGCTTCAAGATCAGGACATGGGGCGAATACGACACCCTATCTGCAGCCAAGCAAGAGACAATTAGAAGTAATTCAAAAGAAAGATTGCTTGCCTATCTGTTCATCGTGAACAGCAGTGCCACCTCTGTCTATGAGACAATCAAGTCCAGCCTACTCGAAGCATTCATTGCCAAGAGAAGCGAGTACTCAGATACCCGCAGTGATGCCATCGCCCTGTTAAATAAAAATGATGAAAGGTCGAAACATCAACTGACGGCAGGCAGTGAAGGAACAGCGTTTGCACAGAAAGGAAATAAAAAAGGATGGGGTAAAAAAGGAACTGCGACAACACCAAAGAAAGAGGAAGAGGCTGACGACGAGCCAAAGAAAAATTTCTTCGAGAGTAAAGAGTGTTACGCATGCGGTGAGAAGGGGCACGGGGCAAAGAAGTGTCCAAATTGGAATAAGAAGAGTAGCGACAATTCATCCACATCATCCAAGTCGAGCAAAGCTAGTTTGGATAAGTTTGGCAAGGCATTGAAGAGAGCTCAGAAGTGATTTGCGCAGCTCAAAGCGCAAATGGAGGAAGATGATGATGATGATGAAACGATGATCACTCTCACTTTCAATTCATGAATTTTTCCCTTGTCAATCACAGTGTATCGCCCAAGAAGACACACCGTGATGTATCTTTGAAACAGCCCAAGAGTAAACTCAAGGACCTCGATCTACGTGAGAAGATACTGCTGGACAATCAGTCGACAATGTCCCTGTTCTACAACAAGAAAATGGTAACTAACATCAGGAACTCTGACGAAGCACTCACCCTTCAGAGCAATGGAGGCTTGTTGAAAGCGAGTAAGAGGGCAAGTATTGGAGATGGAAAGCCCAAGGTATGGTTTTCTACCAAGGCCATCACCAACATTCTATCTCTCAAAGAGGTCATCAAAATCTACCTGGTCACATACAGCAGCTCCAACGAGGTCTTCATTGTTTATCAAGAGGAGCACATGCTGCCAAACATGATATTCAAGATGCATAGCAGTGGTTTGCACTTCTATGATCCAAAGCAAAGTGAACTCTTGTTCATCGTGACAATGGAAGATGATATGAAGTTGTTTACAAAGAGGTAAATTGTGGGAGCGGAGCGCGCAATTTGTATGCAGGGTTTGCATATCCATCGATGAATGACTACAAGTGGATGTTAAAGTCGAACCAAATACAGGAGTGCCGACTTTCATATGAGGATGTCGGGGTAGCTGAGAAGACTTGGGGTCCGAATATTGCTGCTTTGAAGGGCAAGACAACCCCGCCGCACTCCCAAGCCAGTAAAGACGGATATGGTTGAAATTTCAACAGAAATTCGGGAGCTTCATTGGATTATAACACTATCCATTAATGTTTTCTTCGTCAACAAGATTCCATTCCTGGTCACGTTCAGCAGGAAGATCTGCTTCACCACAGTCACTCATCTGATCAACCAGGAAGTTAAAAATTTATTTGCGGCTTTCAAATCGATCTTCATATATTACCTCCAGAAAGGTTTCCAGATCATGACGGTGACGGCAGATAACCAATTTGCACCTTTGGCAGAAATGATGTATGAGCTGCCAGGAGCATCGATGCTAAATCTCACGAGCGCCAACGAACACAAGCCCTATATTGAGAGGGGAATTCTTGTTGTGAAAGAGAGAGTGAGATCAGTTTGGCACTCCATGCCATTTACTTCTGTTCCCTCAAAAAGGCTTACTCATATGGCTTTCTTTGCTGCCAAACTCCTCAACCTCTTCCCATTAGAAGGCGGAGTTTCGACACAGTGCAACCCCAAGACCATCATGTCCGGGCAAACTATCAACTTTAAGCAATACTATCTACTGTTTGTCACCTACTGCCAAGTCCATGAGGAGGATGGGCAATGCAACAGTCTTGCTACCAGAACACAAGGAGCTATTACAGTTGAACCCTCTTCTAATCTGCAAGGCAGCCAACTATTTTTCTCCCTTACCACAGGCTGAATTATCACACGTCAGTCCTGGACTGTCATCCCTATGCCATAGCCAGTCATCACAAGAGTTATCAAACTAGCTGCCGACCAGCCTAGTCTTTTGACCTTCACGCATCGCCACGGCAACAAGGTTGGTGATGCAGATTTTGATTCCCAACCAGTGGTCTCTCATGAGATTCCAGGAGTGGTTGTGGATGCTGTTGAAAACCCAGAAGTGGATGCAGTGGTAGAGGCCAAACCAACTGAGTTTGATCTCAAGGACATGCTCACCACGCTAGCTGAACCTGCACTAACCGATGAACAACAACAGATTTTGAACCCAGCGATGACAACAAGGCCCCGAGCAACGACAATATCATCCAACCAGCAACTCAGCCAACTGTAGCAGCCATTGATGAAGGAATGGTGACACAACTTGAACCAACTGATACAGCACCCGTAGGAGTACGACGATCGACTAGAACAAGAACTCAGCGGTCAGTATATGTTCCTAGCATGAAGGGTAAGTCCTATCAGTAAATAGCACTACAGCTATCTAAGAATGAATAGGATGCAGAGGTGGTAGAAACGGTGTTTACACAACTAACACTCAAAACCGCATTGAAGACCTAGGGCCATGATGCCATGGTGGCGGCGAATTCGGAAATGACACAACTGCACTGGAGGAATTCGTTCAAACCGGTACATTTCAGAGATCTGACAGAGCAACAGAAGAACACAATTCTAGCGTCGCACATCTTTTTGAAAAAAGCGTACTGGGGAAATTAAAGGTAGAACAGTCACAGGTGGCAACAAGCAGAGGGGATACATCGAGAAAGAGGTATCGAGCTCTCCTACAGTTGCTATGGAGTCAGTGATACTCACTTCCATCGTCGAAGCTGAAGTGGAAAGAGAGATAGCCATCGTTGACACCCCCAGCATTTATTCAGACAGTGGTCAAGGATATAGACAAGCGCGTCATCATCCAAATCACTGGTATGCTTGTCGACTTTCTATACAAGATTGCACCAGACGTACACAAGGACTACATAACGATTGACAAGAATGGTATCAAGCAGCTACTGGTGAAATGCTTGAATGCATTATACAGGACGATTGTGGCGAGTCTCCTATACTGCCACAAGTTCACCAAGAGTCTAAAGAGCAAAGGATTCGAGGTAAACCCATATGATCCCTGCATATTAAACAAGATTATAAACGGAAAGCAGTGCACAATCTGTTTTCATGTGAATGATAGTAAAATATCTCATATCTCTGGAAAGGTATTCGGCAACATTATTGATTTGTTAAGAAGAGATTACAAGAGAATATTCAAAGATGGTAGCGGAGCAATGAAAGTGCACCGTGGCAAAGCTCACAAGTAACTTGGAATGACTTTGAATTTCAGTACCAAACGTGACTACGTCGAAGATGTGATAACAGCGTGGGACAAAGTCACTAAGCACGACAATGACAGATTCACTGTGGTTAAGTCGAAGTGTGGACACAAATCGAGATCGAGTGGCACCGGAGGATTTGTTCAAGATCGATGAAGATGCAGCAAAACTCAATACCAAGGTGGCAACGGCATTCCACAATATTGTAGCGATAGCGCTGTATAAAACCGCTTCAAGGCTCTCCTTTTAAGAAGTTCAGAGATCTAATTATAGGAGCATTTCCGACGAGAGAGATGTCCAAAGTGTTGACTCGTGACCTGGTGAAGGAGGCCGATCGCGATAGTTTGGCACACAAGTAGTTGCGCCACAGGAGTGTGTTGGGAGGCATACACGTGATATGTAGGATACAGACAGGAAGAAAATGACATTCAGACGTATCGTCGCGATGGAACTCCCACTTCTGCTCACTTAAACAAGATAATCATCTTATTGAATTCATTGGATACTATCTGATTTATAGTAATAGGTGTGCTTGAAAAGGCGACCGCCCGAACTGGCGGTTCCCCAACAGCGATCTCTAACATAATTTCTTCCTTGCATTTCTCTGTTGTGGTGGAAGATGGTCTGGTTCAGGGGTGTTGTAAGATGGTTTCTAAAAAGTGTCTTTTCCTTCCAGCTATATCACCTCAAGTGTTCTGTCTTCATAAATAAATCGCTCCCCTGGGCGTGTCTCTGTAGGTACCTTGATGTCTTCCGTGTAGTTATTGAACATTTTTGAGTTTTTTGTATTTTTTTTGTTTTTCTAGTAGGATCCTACACTTCTCATTATTGTCGTGATAAAGGTGAATTATTTTGGCAGCGTCATCATGCAAGTTGTACATTCTTAGATCGACAGATGGCTGTATATTTTCATTGTTCCTGTCAGAGAAAATATAAAGGTCTACTGGAAAGATTATGAAGAATGCCATCAACTTGAATTGGCAATTAGATTAAGTGAGTTGCCAGTTCTAAAGGTAAGAGTTATCTTCTCAGAGCCAAAGCAAACACATTTTTGCACATTTTGTAGTTGTGTCTTGCCTCTTTCTGAATGAAATCTCTGACGCACATGCTGCTCTTAATACATCCCTTTAATTACTGATTTTTCATGAGTTCTTCAATTGTGGCAAGGTACACAAAAATTTCATTCCCGTTGTAATTTTACTTGAAAGTTTTGTTAATCTTTGTGATCACAATTTTCAGTTCTATGTCCTCTTCTATAGATATTACCTCGTTATCGTCGAGGATGTTTGCAGCTTCTTCTGTCGATGGTTGTGAAGGGCTTAAGCTTTTGTCCAAATCTTTTTCTTCATTTCTAGTATATAGGGGATTCAAGTCTTCTTCGTCAACATAAAAATATCTTCGTTTAGTTTGTTGATTTGACTTGTTATCTATTGGGATATTAGTTCTTCTGATTGGTGGATGTCTTCTAGTACAGGGTTTTCGTTGCAGATTTAAATGACTGTACCTTTTCTCCTTTTAATTTGAAAATACTATCTACTTATCTAGTATCAAGTTGGATGATTCGCTTGTGTAATGAACCGAATGCGATCCCCACCAACGTGTATTTAGACAAGTATTGTAGAAAATCAAAGATTGCCCACGAATATATTGCACATACTTTGGCTTTGATGCAGTTTTCGCATAATACACGATTGCAACTAGTCTTCATTTATGACTTGAACAGTTTTTTCCATTTTCCGCTGGTCAATGTTCTTATGCAGAGTTTGACTTTTTTCAAGAAGGATAAAGTCAAGATGGTGATTGTTTTTGTGTGAATTCAACTTTTTCCATAGAAAAAAAACAAAAGTATAATATTCACTAAACTTTTATAGTACTACTCTACCTATGTCAATTGATACCAAACCTACCTGGGAATTAAAGAAAGCATCCATCCAGACCATGATTTTCTGCCGCTGAACTGGAACTTCTTCTTTCAAGAGATATTCATCACTTTCAAAACTATTATTCGAAGAAAGAAAATTATAGTAATCCATCGAACAAAATCTTCGAAAGAAACGGAGAAATCGGAAGAAGAAAAATGCAATCGGACTCACCATCCAAAATGGGAACGGCATCAACAACACTTTTTGACTATTATAAAACGTCGAAGAAGGCTACCATAGATAACAAAACATCCCCTCTGCCGACCTAAGAAAACAGTTTGACTGGAACATGGGGACAGGGAAGAAAACTTATCAACTACTAGATTAGAAGACGTTTAGATGACTCTGGCTTGAAACAACAAACTCTCAACATACCTTTTGTCAGACTACATGGGTCTGCCTGCTGCGGGCATCGACGCGTTTGTGGCCCCGGGGTGAGGAACAATGGAACGATAAGACGTTCATTTTCCAAGTCAAAATCACGGATCTTGCACGTTTGGAAGGGTTACTGGAACGAACTAAACCAGAAGATATCTGGAAAGGTATTTGGGGGGTGTTTGTTCGTATGGTTGAGACATTACTATATCGTGCACCTTCGCTCCTCAGAGCGGAATAAATCAAAGTGGTAGATGGAAATGTCGCCCTCCAGACAGGACGTGTGCGGCACCGGTAATGATTAAAGGTCTCAGGGATCCGGATGTGATGCACAAAGTCCGCCTTCTATCAAATTCAGACGATCTGAAAAGAAAAGAGCCCTCCATGCTCTCCGTAAGGAAAATGATCAGACAGATGGAAATTGAGGGTCTGAGCTTCTGGCTCTGTTTGACAGACGATGGAACAAGAGGCTTTATGGGAGGTTGCAAAAGAGCAGAGAGGTACGTCTCCAGATTCTAACTCTGCCCAGGCCCTTACATATTCCTGTGGATGATAAACTACGTCTGCCACTTAGACGACGTGGTAGACCTCATCAAAGCCAGCTTTGACCACACCCAGCTCTCTCTTATACCAAGGCCAAATATAGCAATCGAGGCTACGCGTATGTCAACGCCCAAGAAGGTAATTTACTAGGGTCTGAATCCAAAATTTAATACTTCAAAAAATCCCTCGTCTTACAGCATGAAGCTAGGTGTCCTCCTTTTTCTCTCTCCCGATACCCATCTGAGATTCATTAAGATGCAGCGGTTACCTAAAACTTGGTCAGCCGGGGAAAAAGCACGATTTACAGAGCACAGCACAGTCGGTCGGATCCGTCAGAGAGACTGTTTTTGGCATTGACTCCAAACTGGATGAAAGCAGCGGATTGTCAGGAACAAATGAACGCAGTACGATCTACACACAAACAAGATGTTTTGAACGAAGGCAAAAGCGACAAGTCGGTGGGTGGCAGTGCTTTCCTATATACAGAAGGAAGAGGTCCTGACAGGTATAAAACGGGTAGTGATGAGTCAGAGGAATATATCTCTATGACAGACGGCGGTGACATTGAAAGGAAAAATTTTACTGAGGCATATGAAATACCATCTTTCCCTTACACTTCCATCACAAAGTTTGACTATGAAGACCGACAGAGCGGTTTCAGAAGATTTTTGCTAAATAGAAACAATGGGATTGACAAACAGATGATGGCACGCCACCAACATCTTCCTAATAGACGAGGGTCGCGTAGATAAAGAACTATTTCCACCCCAGTTGGTCCAACAGCTCAAAGAGGGGGGGACCACAATCGAGGCTCAATTGAACTTCATCACATCAGTAGCAGTGCAGCTCAGTAAGATTATTATGGACGCAAATGCACAAGCAGCAATGGTAGACCTAGCTCAAACGGACACGCCAGTAAGACCCTTCACGGAGAAGACGGCAACAGATCAGAATGATCACACCGCTGCGTTAGACTCTCTCCAAAAGGGTGTAGCCGATGAGGAGAACACTCCTGGAAATAGCAGACAGAGGTTGAAGGCAGGAGAACTGGGGACACCACGGAAATGTGAACAACGTGCGGCCAGAGCAGCTGCCTACAGAATGTTTAAAGAGTATGTTAATGGCCATCAAAATAAAACAAACAACGTGCATTTACCTGTTCAAACAGAATCTCAAACGAAAAATGTGGATCAACCTGGGCTGGGTTTGGTGCCTCGAAAAAGGGAAGCTTGAAGCTTCCGTTTCATGATGTGTCGGCAGGGTGGGTGCTCAACAGAGGATATCAGATAAAAATGAAGTAATTTCAGTTCAACAGTCAATTTCTTACTACAATGTCAACCTTAGGCTATCTTAGAAATGAATACAAATTGGAATATTACTAAACGAGCCTTCCTAGCTAAATGGTTTAATGAAAATGATCTGAAAGCCGCCTTTGCTTTCAATAGTGACCCTTCAGAAGCGATATCATCTCACCAACCAGGTGGGACAGAACTTCTACGTCGAGAGGATCTCAGACAATACGTGAAATAGCTGGGAAAAGGATGTCAGAAATATGGAGCGTTTGGTGTTGTGGAAGATGTATCTAAATCCAGATAAAGACTCAAGGGTGGTGGTGGCATATAGAAATGGGCCCAGGTAAACCACAGGGGCTCAAAACAATTAAACGACAACATCTGCGTTACATAGACAGAAACCAAATCCGGCCGTACTCGTCATCGAATAGACTAGTAGCTCCTCAAGAAATGTTTGACTTGGTCTTGATTGGTCAATTCAAGCTCTGGGCTGACAAAGCAGACAAATTTATTATTGTAATGGACTGCAACGATAACGCAGTAAACGGGATGTTCAGGAATATACTAGAAATTGCGATACCAAATCTGGAAGAATGTTCTCACCACTACTACACTGACACACTACCTGCGACCCACATCAATGGCTCCTATCCCATAGACGGATGTTTCAAATCAAAGGACCTTGAAATACACCATCTGGCAATTCTGCCTCTCTCGGAATCTCCAGGGGATCATGGACTTTCATTTTAGTGATCCTCGTGTCTTCTAGGTCAGGCAACACAAAAAATGTCGTCTGATGGGACGCCGACTAGTGATGCCGAGCAAAACAGCAGTGAAAAATACACTCAGAAAGTGGAGCGTCAATACGACATTCACAACATATTAGGACGGCTAGTGAGCTTAGAAGAAGAGGACCTACCATCAAATGATCCAGTGGCTTATGAAGAAAAAGTCCAACCTATGTATCATCATATGGCGGAGATTAAACGACACGCCGAAAAAGAGTGCAAGACAATAATGACTCTAATCCTCTCATTCACTCCAGAGGTGAATTACTGGTATGACAGGGTCCATGCGCTTAAACAACTACGCCGTATGAGCATGGGGAAAACACACAAACAGAGGAAACCTCAAAAGCATTGCATATTGCCTTGGAATCCTAGATCCGCTGCCATTATCTCTAGTGGATATCGAAGCAGAAATTGAAAAAGGCGACAGATACAACACAGGCAGATCAAAATGGCTTAGACAGGAACATCTGCAAAATCGCCTATTGGAGGCGAGAGAGCTAGGTAATAGAGATCAAGAGAAAGATATAAAAGTCATCATGAACCGAGTCAGAGGTATCTGTGTTGGCAACCAAGTTGTAACAACAACCATTACGCCATGGTCGCGACCAAATAGCTGTCGTTTCCATATCCGACCGTTGTGTCAACGAAAAAAATAACAACTTTGTCGTTATTTTTTTGTAAAAATACGACCATTATGTCATGGTTGTGATAGAAATACAACTATAT
>JALLAW010000838.1:0-11025 GCA_036939535.1 Cyclotella kingstonii | reverse complement strand
ACAGTAGAATTGACCTCCTGAGAGAGGAGGACATACTTCTTTTGATTATAGAAACTGTCCTTCAGTTTGGTCATTATGACATCTTTTGTCGTGTTCTTGACGCCTTTGACTTTTAAGAGGCTGCAGATCTTGCGTAGATCTTTAGACAACAGAGTGATACCCCAAAGCCGTTGATGAGGAGCTGGTCATCGATGATCTCGACATCTGACCAATCAACATCACTGAGGGGTGATGCCCGTGCCTCCATCTCGATTTTATTGGCAGATACAGCAGTGTCTGGTAGGCAAATCGGAGATGGATTGAGGTCTTCTGCCATGGTTGATTTATAAATATAAATTAGTTGTAACTATTACGTGATTAATCAAGGGCTATGTATGACAGGTTACTAGTTACACTGCCCGAGCTAGTAGCGAAAGTTTTCACACTTTGTGCGAAAGTTTACATTTAATTTAAGGATGTTTTCGGGCCGACTTTGTTCCAGCCATATCCTCAAAATGAACCTGTGTAGATAGGATGATACTCCTATATCCTACCTGAGATCCGATCCTACTTCTATCCTTCTTTTCGGTCGGATCCGACCGAAAATACCCTTGTGTAGAAGGCCCCTGAAGCTAGGGTATATACTAATCCAATTTCTCGCTCCTTCTACGTAGGACTGTCTCCCTTGAACAGTTCCTATGTCAACCTACTATCTTTTTTTCATATGAAATTTGATTGCTTGGTAGTGAGCACACCCCCCCCCCCCCTCATTTTCTCTAGGTAGGAGTAATATGTGCAAAAAATTAACGAACAATTACAGATATCACCAAGACATTACTAAACTATAATTCATCTAATATATTTACACCTAGCAATAAATGTAGAGGCAATATGCTTAGTTTTTTTACATTTAGCTACTGGCTAATAGTTGGTTAACTATAACTCATGGGCAAAAAGAATGGCGAACATATGGATAAAAACTACACTCGTTGGGGAAAAGAACCTGCATTGCAGGAGAATAATATGCATGTTCATACCCCCTCTTATCTTCCTTCCCCCCAGTTGGTCCTCCACCTTGACTGTGAGCTTATCATCAAGCCCAATCGAATAATCCAAGCAACGAAGTCGTTCCAAGTCATTTTTGTTCACATGTTTCAATTTGTATCTGTTACCCCATCATTCATCAGAACCTAACTCAATACAACTTGCAACATCACCCAAACCTTGGAAAGCGCAGACTTCTCTATTGATATCAATGACTTTACATTTGTTACAGCTATGGTTCCCTTGATGGACTAGATAGAATTAAAATAACCCAGATCTAACACATTTAGATCTGAGGTCTGGGGGGGGGCTGGTTTCAGATCTGCACCTTAATTTTTAGGTCAGATACAGCTTGGAGGAATACAAGGTCGGTCGACCCAATAACGACTAAACTTGAAAATCGAAGAAAGCATTGATTTATGATTGTGAGCCATAATGATTGTGTGTTAGAGGTAGTGTTTGTCCAAGCTCTGGAAAGACTTTCCTGTTTCCTGCAGTGTTCCCTGTTATCTTTCCCACCACGTCATGGGAGACTGCTCTAGCTATGCTTTGAGTTCTGATAATAAATTTGTTTGAAACATCCCCCTACATTCAAGAAATCTATATAAAGGCCTGTGATCCTCATCTAACTTGCTTAGAGGGGAGCAATTAATTGTGTCAGGTATGGAGTGCCAGACTTCTTTTCCTTTGAAATAACCGATTTGATGTCTAAAGTAGGATCATAGTTTGGTTCCATGCTGTTTTACTGTAAACCCCAAAATTTCACTCAATTTAAAGGAGTCGTTCTATACTAGTTCATGGGATGCTGATGAGAGAGATATGTTCTCTAATATAGTTCCATCTCCTCTCTCGATAATTTGGATGGTAAACTCATAACGTGACAACACCTGAAGTTAGCTTCTCTGTTTGATTTTCATGTGTGTGCCCATTTAATCGGTCCTCCATTCCATATGAGAGCCTTTTTGTTTGGGGTTTCTTCATTGTTGCGTTTGTCTACCATTTTTCCTCTGTACTCTACATTGTTTGTTTCTTCTCAAGATAGCATTCTCATATAGTGTTCCATGCTTGTTAGCATTATTCAACATAATAGTAATTTTCAGTCTGATAGGTTGCTAATAAAAAAGATGTGATAAATTACTTTGAAGGTAGTCAGCAAATAATATGCACTTCTCTTTTTCGCTTGATAGGTGAGGAATTTAAAGCTAACATTTTAAAATTATCATTATTGTACTCGTCAACTCGCTACTTAATTGGCGTGTTGTTATCATTGTTATTCATATAGTTCTCAACGCTCAGTTCAATCTAATCAAAAAATCTGACAATTCAATGTTTTCATTGCCAGCCTCTAATTCAATTTTGCCTGTCTCAAGGCATGTGACATAATGATTACATAGATCATTCTCACTCATTTTCATCTTAGTTTTACTTTTCTTTGCACCCCATCTCATGTCAGTTGTCATGCTATCCTTCACCTTTTCATCCACATTGCACGGCATCCTTACCCTTTTTAGACCTGTGCATTAGAGATATTTTGCCACAGCCACAGCCAATGTTGTAGTCCTCTCCGCTGTATCATCACTTGTATTACTGCCTCTATTTTCGGCTTTTGAATTGTTGATAATTGCTGAAATGATGCTTATGAACGAATGTGACACGAAAATTCTTTGTACTTGTGTGTTTCTAAAGGCATAGAGTATGATACTTAACAGGGTTATACATACGTTTTAATGATACTATGTGGGAGGTTCAAAATTGCGTTTCTCCTCACAATTTCATTGCAGCTTATATATTGGAATAGCTACAAAGCTACAACTCCAGTTTCTTTATATCAAGGGATTCACTTACCTCTGTGTAGGATTATCAAGCTTAGATGATGTCTATGCAGATCTACAAGTTTGCATTTTGACAAAAGTTGGGGAGTGGCCAGTGAGCACTCTCCCACCTGCAATCACCTATTTTCAAAGAAGTCATTTGAAAGACCAATCTTGTCAAGATTTTCTGATGGTATAGATTAAAAAAGAGAAGCTTCTCTCTTCAGCTTGGTTATGATGTACAAACTTATTTGAATAGTATTTAAATATTTGTTGATACTGATCATAATCCTCTCTGCTTTAGCTCAGACTTCTTGACTTAAATAAAAATAAATAAGCTTTCATATATGATGCCCCTCCTGCAAGGTACATGACTGCAGCCAACAATCTTCACTAACAGAACTGTATCATTTTATTTAAAGGGAATATAGAAGCTTATCTAAAATATTTTAATATTATTTTGAAATTTTCAATTTCCTCCACACTTCATTATAGCTTACAGTAGTAATTCAAAGTTAAGACTGAAAATCGCTGAGGTACCTTCTTCAGTTACTATTTTTCTATTGTGAATTAGGAAACATCATTAGAAAGCCAGTGAAAAAAGTTTGTACCTCTATACGAGATTCATTTTTCTGTGACCAAAGTTAATAAAGTTATCTCCACTCAAAAAATATAATCAATACAATTATGATGATGGGTTGTATGGAAAAGTTCTTGACTGAAAATTGTATCAATTTTTCGTCCATAATGATAATTTCCCAAAACCCATAATTCTGGATTTCGTTTGAACAGTCTTAAATACGCATGAGATCTCACATCCGAAGTGTACCTACTTGAAGTAAGTACAAGATCAAGTCAATGCGTCACTCACATTCTGAGAATGCAGCCACTCCTCTCCATGTCTCCACGTCAGTGACACACTCCCAATGAGTTTAAAATATTCAAGATACTTGATTGCAACACGCATGAGACATTGCCGAAAACGTCAACCCTCATCTCGCTAGAGATTCTCTCCAAAGATTCGACCAAGATACATTTAAGCGTGAGTGCGTCAGGATATGTCCTTGGAGACTTACTTTTGTATATCTCTACATACAGTACCTGTGTCATTTGGATCGATTCTTGGATCAGTGAATTTTCAAAGAACGATGCATCATCGCATCATGACTGATGTGGCTGATGACGATGCGTGGTAACAAGTGCTGTACCTTTTACTATATTCTTCTCTCTAGAACGAGTGTAGTAGTAGTAGTACTTAGGTTGAATTTCATCTCTCTGTCTCTCTCTCTATGAGATAGAGAGAGAATTGCGTTGTACAGTATGGTATGTAATCTAGAGAGGTCATTTACTCTGTGTACTATACTAGATACTACTCCTACATCGTATAGTATGGTAATCGTACTAGTAATAGAAGTAATAATAAATTTGATCGGCTCTTGTTCGTGACATAACGAAATCCCGATTCGACGGAAAAAAACGACTGAGAACGATGGGGATGACCACCACAAATTCCTCTCATGCAAAGCGATACCGCAGTCCATCACCACCATTGTACTGTTCACATCGAGAGTCAGGTCTTGCGATGGATTCGCCCTTTGATTTCGACGTGAACAATGATGAATACGAACAAGCCGTTTCCTTCTTACGCGAGTTTCACTCTCAACAAGCAGTGGCGTTACACTCAGTGGCACTCGATGTGATTTCGGAAGAGCTAGATGACCTTGCTAATGACTTCACAGAGGCTGTTAGCGTTGATTCGTTAGATCGTAGACAAGATCGCCTGATGAATGTTTCTTTTGATTACGCTCGGCAAAAGAAACTATGTCGAACTCCTTCGATCAAAAAGACAGTTGCATTCGACTGTCTCACAGCTTTGGACAGCTTGATTCCTGCTGATTCCATTCCAACTTCAAGTCCAGAAAGTCTTGGTCTTCCTGGCAGCCGGATCTGCAACATTCAGATTCCGTCGCCAAACTGTCTTCGAAAACATGACTTGAATGCCGATAATAGCTACATCTTCTTGCGCAAGAATCCTCTGATGACAAAGAGATATCGGGGTCGAATCAGACAGACACTTTGATATGCATTTCCTTCATTTTTAGATATAAATTCTGAGATAGACTTTTCGTGTACCAGGTCGTTTCAGAGTTTTAGCATGCATCGGTTACTACTACTCTCAATTTGATCATAGATGCATTGTTGTAGAAATCCCCATCGCTCAAATACAATAGATAGTTGTGACTATTTAATATTATCCTGCTTTTGAATATAGAAAGTTGTCTAGAGAATGTAATACCTTTTCTAAAACATTAGGTCATAAAAGTGACTTTGAATGATTCTTGTACAAATGGAAAATTATCGCAAATTTGTATGGCATTACAGACACAGTAATGTGATAAGTAATCATTTTAGAGTGAATGGACATGAAGTAACATGAGAACCCACAATACATTTGCGAGAGTAACTAGAGATATGTTAGAGTTTTCCGGGGTCTACGTTGATGTAGTGGCAACGAATGTTTTACTGTCGATTATTCTTTTGTAACGACAGAGTAATAATACAAATTCGACACTATCTCAAACAATAATCATGACAAATTACCACTAGAGTAAGAAACCTATAGTGGAATGCAAATCTACCATCCACGTAGCTATTTTAAATCGAAAGGTTCATTAAAGCGATGCATAATATTACTTGCATAGCGTTCTCATAATATCGGTGAGTGTAAAAGCAATCACACTGAAATAAAAATAATTAGGCATCTTCTTAGTCTTCTTTCTTCGGTGGGAGCTTCTTTATAACCCCGATAGCGCAAGTCTTTCCTTCCGTTCGCAAAGTAAATCGCCCCAAGAAAGGATAATCATCGAACGCCTCTACAGGAACTGTTCTCGCTACTTCAATCATACAGACCACTCTCATCCCCACATTTGCAAATGCAGCATTCTTATGGACCTTCCCCTTCCTATCAGTGGTTTCGAAAATCTTGGTCACGGTGGCCTCTTCTTCGGCACAGTGTGCATGAAAAATGGCTTGAAATCCAGCGGTTAAAACTTTGGCATGTTCTGGAAGATCCATGACCATAATTTGACAAATCATCTTGTCGACCGATCGACAGGGTGGGTCGGAACAAATGACAAATCCTTTCTGGAGGTCATCCATGCCGGCCCCACTGAGCTTGACCAATATATTTTCTCCCGGTCGGGCAGATGAAAGAGGTGTTTCTTCTGACCAAAGCCCATCAACTTTATATTTTTGACGAGTTGGCATGACTGTGACCTTCATTCCGGGACGGATGGTACCACACTCGACTTTTCCCATGGCAATGGTTCCTCTATCGGAGTATCTATCTAACAGTGGGATACGTACGGGAGCATCTGGATCTCGGCCTACCAATTCTAGTGAATCTAATAGCCCAATTAAAGTGGGTTTGTCTGTATTGTTCTCGCTATTTTTGTAACAGTTTTGCCACCATGGACAAATCTTTGGATCAACCTCATCCTTAACATTAGCACCATTCAATCCTGAAATCGGCATGAATTTGACCTCCTTCTTAATTGTGAATCCACATCCCTTGAGAAATGGCTTCAACTTTTGAACACACTCATCAAATCGCTCTTTCTTCCACTGCACCGTCGGCTCATCCATTTTATTAATGACAACTACGAGAAATGAGACTCCCAGCGTTTTCGCCAAAAGCGCATGCTCTCTAGTCTGCCCACCCTTATCGAATCCCGATTCAAACTCTCCCTTCCTGGCGGAAATGACAAGTATTCCCACATCTGCCTGACTGGCTCCCATAATCATATTTGGCACATAATTCTTATGACCAGGAGCATCGAGAATGGAGTATCGATGACTCTCTGTCTGAAAGGTGGCCCGCCCCACTTCGACCGTGATCCCCTTGGAGCGCTCCTCCTCATTGGTATCCATAATAAATGCCAAAAACCAGGATTCTCGATTGAGCTCCTTGGCTTCCCGCTCATATTTCTCAATGGTCCGCTTATCGACATTGTCCGTAAGATAGAGAATATTTCCTGAAAGTGTGGATTTTCCCGCATCTACATGTCCAATAAAGACGAGATTGAAATGCTCCCGTGGATCCCCCTCTACGGCCTCGACCACCATGGGCGCTGCCAGCTCCACTTGAGGAAGGACCATGGCCGTCTCCGTCTTGGAACAGAGCTCTTTTTCCCAGTCGTCCTCCTCAGCAGCATCGTCAGTAGCGAGAAGCGCCGCCACTTGTGGATACTCTGCCAGCGAGTCGGGATCATTGATCATCTGAGTGGCTTTGGTCCGATCTCCTTGGCACAGTTGGTGAAGGACCAGCTGCCAGAGCGGGTCGGAGTCATCCATGTCCGTTGATGCGGGGGAAGTGCCACTAGAGATGCTCGGTGTCCATGAAGCAGCTGTTGCGGATGGCTTCCATTCCGTAGCGTGGGGATTGAAGCTCATGCTTCGGGTCTCACTCCCAACGACACGACTATTACACGATGGATGGCTACGTGATGTCAACCACAAAGAGATACTTCCTCTGGTCAAACAGGAAGGAAATGGTCACAATTGAGGTGTGCTCCGAGAATGCGATCAACTTCCAAAATTGGGAATTTGACATGGGAAAACAGGTATGCAGAAGCTACCATTGGGAGAACTATAGTATCACTAGAGGGGAAGTATCCAATCATTTTTTTGGCACTGGGAGATGCAAGTTGCTGCCATCATTTATTAGTGTTCCATATCAACAATCACTGATGACCATTACTTGGAATTTATAAAATCTAGAAATATACATCCAACCACATCGAGATGCATGCCTTGCACAGGAAAAGGAAGGATGACAATGATGATACCATGATAGGATATGACAATGATCTACTTTGAATCATATGCCTTGAGTGTTGATAGTATTAGTTTGGATACCGCAACAGACAACATACAAGTGCAAGGCATGAAGGAAGTAATTGAAGAACATCTTGAACAAGACAAAAATCTGAACAAACTAACTTAAATTTATCTTAAAAAATTACCACTACTAAAATGTGACAGACATTGGTCTTTTCACTTGCCATCATAAACCACAGCAAGGATGCAGCTAGGTGTCAATCATTTAATCAGATGATTTTAGACCCTTCAAATATTGGCTGGAAAAATAACCAAGATAACCCATAACAATATTAAATAACATACAAAAGTATCTCCCTTAGACTTTCTTTGTGCTCCTTTTCACTGTCTCTACCCTTCCTGACCACATTGCAGAAATCTACTCCTACCTATCACTAAGCTGTTCTGCTCGAAAGGCTTGGTAGGACAGTTGTTGAACAGATGATTTTAGACCCTCCAGCTCTTGGCTGGAAAAATAATGAGTAGAACCCAGAACAACATATAATAACATTTAACACTATCCCCCCTAGTTTTCCTTGAAGAATCAGTGGATGAGGCTGTAAGACTCTTTGTTGGAAAAGCTGTGGGTGAGGCTGTGAGATTCTTTGTTGAAAAAGCTGTGTGTGAGGTGGGACTCTTTGTTGGAGAATCTATGGGTGAGGCTGTGGGCTCTTTGTTGGACAAGCTGTAAGTGAGGCGGTGGGACTATTTATTGAATAATCTATGAGTGAGGCTGCGGGGCTATTTGTTGGAGAAGCTGTGTGTGAGGCTGTGATACTCTTTGTTGGAGAAACTATGCGTGAGGATGTGAGGTTCTTTGTTGAAGAAACTGTAAGTGAGGCTGTGGGACTCTTTATTGGAAAAACTGTGGGTGAGGCTGTGGGTTTCTTTGTTAGAAAAGCTGTGGGTGAGGCTGTGGGATTCTTTGTTGGAAAAACTGTTGGTGAGGCTGTTGGTCTTTTTGTTGGAGAATCTATTGGTGAGGCTGTGGGACTCCTTATTGGAGAAGCTGTGGTTGAGGCTGTGGATCTTTTTGTTGAAGAATCTGTGGGTGAGGCTTTGAGACTCTTTGTTGGAGAATCTATTGGTGGAATCTTTAATGAAAAAGCTATGGGTGAGGCTGTGGGACTCTTTGTTGGACAAGATGTGAGTGAGACTGTGGGACTCCTCATTGGAGAAGTTGTGGTTGAGGCTGTGGAACTCTTTGTTGAAAAAACAGTGGGTGAGGCTGTGGGACTCTTTGTTGGAGAATCTGTGGGTGCAACTGTGGGACTCTTTGTTGAAAAGGCTTTTGAAATTTTCGTTGAAACAACTGTGGGATATTTTGTTGGAGAAGCAGTGAGAGAGGCTGTGAAGAAGTTGTGACTAAGGCTGTGAGACTCTTTGTTGGCGAAGCAGTTGGAAATGCAGTTGGCAATTTTGTTGGCCTCTTTGTTGGAAAAGCTGTGAGTAAGGTTGTGAGACTTTACATTATAAAGCCTGTGGTGAGGCTATGGACTTCTTTGGTTGAGAAGCTGTGGGACTCTTTGTTGGATATGCTGTGCATAAGGCTGTGGAAATCTTTGTTGGCAATGCAATTGAAGATGTCTTCGTCAATTCTGTTGGACACTTTGTTGTACAAGCCATGAGACTTTTGGTTGGAGATGCAGTTCTAGAAACTGTTGATGAGGCTGTAGGACTCTTTGTAGGAGATGCAGTGGGTGAGACGGTGGGGGAAGTTGTGGGAGTCTTTGTTGGTGATGCAGTTGGTGATGCTGTGGGACTTTGTTCGAGACGCAGTGGTGTTGTTAGACTCTTTGTTGGAGAAGCCGTGGGACTTTTGGTGAAGCTGTGTGTGAGGTTGTAGGCCTCTTTGTTGGAGATGCAATGGTTGATTTGGTGTGACAAGTCGTTGGACTATTTGTTTGCGACGCAGTTGGAGATGCAGTAGGGCTTTTGTTGGCGACGCTGTTGGAGAGGCAGTGGGCGATGCTGTTGGACTCTTTGTTGGATATGCAGTCGGAGAAGCCGTTGGACTTTTGGTTAGACGCAGTGGGACTGTTTGTTGGAGCTGCATTTGAAACAGTTCCTGCGTACTATAGTACAGAGTGATACGTGACTCCTCTTATGGTCGTAATTGGTTTGTGGCCATCGCTTCGAATTTCTGATTCCAGCTATTCCGTTCGGTTCTTGTTGCTTAACAATGAACCATCAGAGCAATGTCTTTTGATTGATGTTTCCGCTGTCTTTGACGTTCCGCTGTCCGCTATGGTTGGTGTCTTTTTTCAGCTTGATGCATGAATTCCTACGTAACTGCAGTATAATTTGCTTTACTTAGATAGAGACTTGAATTTTGTGTGGATTTTTTCTTTGCGACTTCTCTCGATCGTGTAGTAGCACTCAAAGTAGCAATTTCATTAATTATGAGGTCGCACACATCATCTGAAGTAAACTGTCTCTGTTGAATATTAGATGTAGATACTCGGGAATGGGAGGACTAGGATGGTGCGCAGATGATTTGGGAGGGTATTCGAAGTGAACGCGCCCGGTAGGGGCCATCAAGAGAAGAGTTATGGCCGTTGCACCGTCATTTTTAGCAGCACGTGGGTGGAGATTTAGCTGGACAGGAGAAACTAGGACGCGTCTCATCAATGATCGCTGGTGCGGTGTATTTGGGGAGAGTGTTAGAAGTTGGTTGGTGGTGGAAGGAAGTTGGGGGGGGGGATTTCTGGCGGAATGTTGGCCATCAATGTCGGCAACTTGGGGGGTGTCAAAGGTAATTGTGGCAATGTGATGTTATAAGGAGGTGGCATGTCATGCGTCTCGCAAAAAATGAGTACACTATTTTTATTGAATTGTATCTTGGCGGCTTATCTGTAAATCTCCGTATTGGCATAGTTACATAGTGTCAGTGATAGTATTCATATTGTCACTCGAAAATCCCCGTTTTTTCCAAATTGCACAATTTTTTGAGACTTCCCAAACGGTCAAATATTCTGGAATCCCTGTATGTGTGTCGATGATAGTATCCACTTTCTACGCACTTTGGTGATCGCAGTATGGATACTTTCATTGCGAAAATCCCGTATCCACATTGTCATGGCCTGTGACTACATTGCTATTTTGTTTCGATTTTGAAAGTGACAGTATACATACAGTCATTACCTGTATGCATACTGTCATTTTCAAAATTTTGGTCAGAAATCGAAGTATGCATACTGCTATTAGAAGCTCACAATCGCTCCCTGCTTCTGCAATTACATTTATGTTGTGTCTAGCATATGTCTGTTGAAAAACCCAAATTTTGTCAGCAACGCGAATATTACCAGATCGG
>JALLAW010000837.1:0-11026 GCA_036939535.1 Cyclotella kingstonii | reverse complement strand
AACTAAAAAGACTCTGTCTGCCACAATGTTTAGTTAGTAGATGTAGTAATTCAGTAAGTTATTTCTATTATTATTAAAAATCACTTAATAAGTTGAATGTAGTTTTCTTCTCATGATCTCTATTTTCTTGTTAAGGATCTTTCTCTGCTATCCAAGAAAACATAATGAAATTCTACAAAATTATTGACTTAAGATAGATTGTTACAAATTAATACATCTAACATTAAAATACTTAGTTCATTGTGATAGAGTTCATTTTCAATGGACATTCGCTACAATGATGAGAGTTAATTCTTATAACTTTTGACCATTGTTGGCTTTCTAGATGCTTTGGTACCTTTAGCTGCTTTTGAAGACTTAGTTTCATCTGTATTGAGATCTACAACTACCATCATATGGTCACTAGCGTCCAACAGATAAGCTTCCACATTTTTTTTCACTGGCCAATAGCTGAAATGAAAGATATTATAATACATGGAGCACAATTTTTTGAGAGATCACCTCCAGGTGAGTTGAATGAAAACAAATGCTAGGTGCACAACTTACACATATGCTGATGAAATATTTAATCCATAATCAGATGGTAAGACATAATCAGCACGCAAACCCCAAGGTGCGGTCTTTGTCCGACGATTTTGATACTTGGTGGGGATTTGCTCATCAGCACCGTCACTTTCCGGTGTCAGAGAAGTGTCAGTGAGAGAGCTGTCTAACAAGACATTGATTGGCTTCAAGGTTGCATCTCCATCAACAGGATCACAGTTCTGATCACCCATGACAACAAATCGTTGGTTTGCTTCTAAACCACCAGAAGGAGTGGAAGGTGTCTTGTTACCTGATGCTTTCCATTCAGCATCATCATAAATGTAACTCGAATATTCAGGATTGATGTAATCAGTCCAGAAGCGAATTTCATTGTCTATGTCGAGATTGAGGTGAGGAATCACTTCAATTAGAAAAGCACAACCACAACTATTCAATTTACAAAACAACTTTTTTAGACTCACTATTCTTGAACCCATTCCAATCTACATATTTGGTAGAGGGATATTCCATAGCCGTGCCATCATCAAACACAGGAGGGGTAGGATGACTCATTAATACATGAACAACTTCTTCATCTTTGACATGAATTGGGATGTCCCAGTGTGACTTGGAAGAGAGACGAAGAACATTTAATTCATCTTGAGAATAATACATTTCACCTGTCTCAGGGCGTCGAGGAAGATATGCACCAGGCATATCTTTCCAGAGGAAGTGCTGAAATGTTCGAACCTTTTCTTTTATGATAGGATATTTTGATAAAAGAACCATACTGAATGCGCCTGGAAAGTCTCCATAACCATGAGCCTTGTAAGGATTTGGAATTTTTGAGGAAGAGTCAGATTATAATGATCATAGCGTTAAACTAATTTGAAAACGGACAGCTTACATCTCCAGCATCTCCAATCACACCATTTTTATTCAAGTCATAGCCAGTTTGAACTCCTGAGATATTGGAAAATGTTATACTAAGTTAGGTTGAGTATTTTTCAATGCAGGCATGCATTTGATTTAGGACACTAACCTGTATTGCATGGGGCAATGAAAACGTATGGAAACGAGACTGCACTATTTCCATCTGCTTGGGGTATAGAAAGAAAATTTTTCTGAAGATTATCAACCATCATTCTCGTACCCTCTTCATTCCAGTTTTCATTGTCAAACCATAGGTGATCAAATTCTTGCAAACTCAAAACATCAGGATCATTCTTTTGAATGACATCAGCGATCTTCCTTGCTGGAATCCATGACGAGTTTTGGAGTCGTGAAGCCAACACACCGTTGACACGACCTGCATGATCAGAGAATCCAGTGTTAAACTGCGCAAAACGCACGAGACCTTCGGCCTTCTTCACTATGTCAATATGATTTATCTCTACATAGAGAAGGACAGTTTCGATAACGTTACCGTCACTGCTGGTAACAGTGCAATTGACTTGGTAGGTCTCGTTGATTTCAGGAATGTCATAAGTGATGTTCGGATTTGGTTCAGTTGAAGTTTTCCCATTTCCAAAGTCCCAAAGATGAGTGTAGGGAGGTACACCACCAGCCTGACTAATGTCAACGACGAATTTCACAGTGACACCAATTTGTTCAAAGGATGCCGAAATCATCGATTGGGCTACAGTGACAAGGAATGCAGCAGCAAAAACCAGTCGTATGTATGTCATGGTTCAGATGAAGCAAACAATTTTTACCGAGTGAATAGCACAAGTTGACAACAGAGACAAAAATGGCAAACAAATAATGAAAAACTTTTTCTCTAGTTTGGATCCATTCGGTGTTTATCTATACCTAATCCTACGAATCTGTGGAAACCTTATCGAGGTGAAAGATCTATCCGCAAGATCTCACAAATCGAACAAGAAGTGTCCATGACATAAAGTTTTGCAGTGATCTTGCAGTCTGTCATGACATTTTTACTATCCGAGATGGAAATCTTTGGAATCTTTTCTTACAAGAGAGGCTAATGGTTGAATCTTCAGTGAGATTCAAGATCAAAATGATGTGTTGACGTATCAGTTCTTAAAAAAGCTACTGATAAACAACAAGTTCCAACAAAAATATGAAAACCATGAAAACAGTTGGAGTGCTAATGTAGTAGCAGTACTATAGTATACTCCTGATAGTGCTGCAAAATCTGGCGGAGCGACGGACAGACTTGAAGGGGATTTTCCCCCGCAGGTCAACTAGTTTTTTGGGGTGTGTATTTTCAGTGAACCCTCCAGCAGTAAAAATACAATGTGACGTACCATAGCTGTGCCAAAACACTGCGGCAGTAGTTACTATACAGACTTGCATCTCGTCGTTAATCCACCGTGTCATGAGATTGTCGTATTAGCAGTCGTTCTACTACCAGCTCCATCTCTTCAATATTTCTCCTCCTTCACTGGAATTTTGACTTTGAACAACTATACAATCCAGTAACATTTTTCACAAACACATAATGGCTACACGTGGCATTCCTCAGCTTAAAAAACTTCGCATTCGCTATTGTGAGCATGGCGGCTCCTCCTCCACCGTCCGTTCGTATCTTCAGCAAGAGAATTCTCAACATTTGATCAACTTTGCTAATGCTCACCCACACATTGACATCATTGTCAAACCTCGAAATGGACATCATCCCTACATTCAGGGTGAGTATGTTACTGGACAGTCGAAAGTAATATGTGTCAAAAATACGACTGAGGGGAGAATTCGAGAAGTTATGGAACATTTGAAAAATACCAGTGGAAGGAAAATCGTTCGATTGGGTGGAGCGGCAGTCAGAGGCGATTCTTTGAGCATTCAGGGAGTATGGACTCCAATGTTGGATTTGAAGAATGAACGTTTTGAAATGAAAGTAATTGAGGAGGATTAACCTTTTTCGTAACTCTGAACTCAACACCATGTTATACCCTTAAAACAAACGCTAAAATGAATAAATGCTGTATTACTCCATGGTTACTTCTATTTGTATGAGTATGATTGAATGTATTGCCTCCGGAGAAACGCAAAACTGCAGATGTTTGAGATATTGGGCCATTTGCTCTTGATTTTTAGTTCTCTCGTCCTCTATGTCTACTGAAAGATACCATGAATTACATGGATTCAATAATTATTTTGAAAATTCTTTGTTAATAATAACTCATTAGACTGAAGCGCTCTGTTGACAACCTGTGAACAAAACATTTTTCAGTATGACTAGAGTTGTGCTAGTTATAATAGTCATTATGTAGTGTTCCATTACATAAGAAATCATCAACAGTTGTGAGTGTTGAAAGAAAGTTGCATATTCAACCTTGACCATTTAACAGACTTTGTAGAGGTTTCTCCCTGTCAATGATTTAGGACAAATCCAGAGTTTTGTAGATAGCAGAGTGAAGTGCTGTAATCTTCATTTTTGAGAGGCGATATCAGAAATGACATCTTTCTTGTTAAAGTTGTAAATTAGAAATTCATTGAAACCTTGCTGAGCTTTGACTGTTCACTACTGCATTTCCAAGAGTTTGATTCTTTGACCAGCATACATCCTTTGAAGTGTCAAGATTACCTTTGTAACTGTAAACATGTTAGTCCTAGAGTATGTAAAGAGGGCCATTTATAAACTGTCAGATACAGTTGACATAGAATTGACTATTAAGGGCATCCCCAAGAGTTACAGCAAAAAGGGATGCTGCATAAAGGTATCTTTTTAATCTAGAGTCATAAGAGTACTAAACAGAGTATTTTTAGTTGAGTTATCCTTTGTTTTTTTACCAGTGAATGTGCTACATTTTACAAAGAGCTACATGTAAAGTCACCTCTCTACACTTGACATGAGTGAAAGATCTCCCAATCATGAACCCACATCTCCACCTTCACAGAAGAAAAGAGACATGGCTGCACTAACTTCTCACTGTTGTTTGGCGCATGCAAATGCATTTGTATCCAATGGCCATGTCTATTGAGAGTTTAAGTACAGTCAGGGATAGGGTTGAACAAAGCACTTTTCTTGAAGCAGATGGAGGAAGATGAAGCTACTGAGGAAACAAAAGAACAGTGGTCCAACTGATGAACAAAATAATGTAAAGACATTTACTATTTAAATGTTTGACAATTCAACTAGTATTCAATATAATTAGCAATAGCAATGGCATATCTTAGTCATATTGATCAAAGAAGTGGCTGACTATGAACATTATTCATGACCAAATATCTAGGGTCATGGAGCTACATGCTACCCATGGCCTTGGATCTACAGTCAAGTGTACTATAGCATCTACAGTGACTCTACAATGTACATTATGTACTGGTGGAAAAAAAATGGCTCTACTACTGTACAAAACACCAGTGTACCATAGTACTGAGACTGGTAGGTACCATATGCTCTTATCTAGTAGTGTTGACTGACACCATGTACTTACATAGGAGTTAACTGGTTATGAGCTCAAATTTTGAATCAACTTCTCTCCTTATTGGTTGTTACAATTTTGCGAAAATGAATTACTTTACATTCACGCAAAGTGTACATGCTAGAGGCCATACACTCTGTAACCCTAGGTGTAAGAAAAATACACATATATGCAGAACCAAAAGATATGTAGTTCTACATAAATGGTCATTTCTAACCTGACAGGTTTTCTATGTAAACAGGGAGTAATATCTATAGAAAGTAGTATATAATTGATTTACTTTTCAACCATCATGCCACCTAAATCTAATCCCCACTTCACTGTTGGAGATTATCAATACCACTATGGCTTACATACCAATTGTAAGCCTTTTTGGTAGTGCAGTTTCGGATGTGTCTAGCACCATCATCCTTGTATAAAATGTTTGCCCACGCTTGCCTTTAAACTTGGTGGAAGAGGCAATACTTCATTTGAGCTGAACTCATGCATAGTAAAATATCTCAGCACCTTGCAGCCTTCCTAATCATCCACTCCAGCCATCAAACACATTATTTGTATCTTCTTCAACAAAAAGTTGACACCATGAACAGCTGCAATTGGATTATGAACAATCTTCATCTCCATTTCCATCTCCACAGCAGTATTCTCAAATTGAACTAACTTTAATACATTTGTAGCTGATGATTCAAGCTCAGAAGTGTTTCAAGGTATGTTAGGACATTTTTGAGATGGTTCACTATCACTTTAGTGGGCTAGCTTGTCAACAACACTGTATTTCAACGTTATGATGGTAGGATGATGGTGATCAACACTCATACAATCGCACCACTAAAATGTTTCCTATCAGTATTGAAGCCATAGTGACAAGTAAATTCGATAGTTTAAGTAACGTGGGTGATTTTTGTATGAATTCTTGCTTGAATAGTGAAGTGGGGATCTGATTTGGGTGGTATGATAAATCAATATGTTGCTTTAGAGGTGCAAAAAAGTTCTTCATGATGACGGCATATTGTATTTTTTTACTAATAATGGCTTAAATTGTATATAAATTATATTTTGTAGTATACTTATAGCTACAAAGGCAATTTAGATACTCCAAGGGAAGTATGTTGGTCGAATTTTTGAATTCTTATTAAAACTGCATCTATAAGCAGACGCAGCTCATCATATTATTTTCTCCTTACATCCAATCTACCACTCTGAGGAGGAATCGCATTTCTGACTAAGAGCTATATCACACTGTCGCGCAACATTTTTAGAAGTAGAAAAATGTTTAATAATGTACAACTTTCTCAAGCGTCATTCCACAACGAGAGGGTCAAACCTGAATTATACTATAGTAGAATTTCATTTTTTTCTATATATTGTTTTTGTGTCACTCTGTTGCATGACATCAATGAATACTGATTCTCCAGCAAAAACCAACATGATTCTTGATATGCAACATATACTTGCCCACAGCAGACCTATCATTTGTAGGAGAAAACAAAAAATTGCAATAGGTAACCCTACTCTCTGTCTCAACCTTTGGCATGGACTTTTGACTGCTACCATGTCAATTATCTTTAAATAAATATAATCAGTTCATGATATTATTATTATCTTAATTTAAAGTATTAATCAATAAGCAATAATCATTACCGAGGCAGCTGCTGGTCTTTTATTTGCAAAAGCTTGTATCAAGTGATAGAGTCTACCATGATTGCGACATTTCTTTCTGTTGCAGGTAAAGATGACGCACTGATTACTCTCCAAATGAATTTGAACCTCATAACATAGGCCTCCCGATGCTGCAACAACTTTCCCAATACTGCCCAAGAATTTCCCTGATTTGGCCCATTGCGCCTGCATTCGCCGTGACCCAAAGAGAAGCATGTTGGCTTTCTTCTGTTCGTACAAAGTAGCATTAAGACTAGTTTGTTAACCTACCAACCAGCATTATGCTTTATTCTTCCTTTGATAATGACCGTCTTAGTCATTCCAAATGATTGTGATATCAAGCGCATCATCACTGAATACTTCTTTTACATGCAGTTTGCTAACTTTACTGCCAATAATCTTTGGTTTATTAAGTAGCTAAACTTAAACCCTTTCATCGAAAAGTTCAATTTGATGAGAGCGAGCATTCTGCTTCTGTTTCTCCCTGAACTTGGTCAAATCAAGAATGTTATGATTTGACAAGTTTAGGTTCATAATTATTTTGGACTTGCTATTCTTACATAACAAAATGACTGATTTATTCTTATCCACATAGGTTTTGGGTGTAACAATTTTTATCCTCATGAATTGTTTTGTTATGATCATAAAATACAAAGCAGGATTGAGCAATAAACGTTCATGTGATCTGAATTTCAGGGGCCATGCTTCGCGAATTCTGGACACCTTTGAATTCTCCAATGTCCTGATGCAAGATACAGAAAACCATTTTCCATGAGAAATCAGTTGATTATGCAGATGCTTTTTCTAGATTTATGATTCAATTTCAACTTTTGTCAAAAAGAGTCTGTTAGACACTATTCAGATGGATAGTCAATGGAGCATAGTGGCCTATATTTCTTACCATTTTCATCTTTTGGTTTCATAGACTGCGCCATTGATTAAATATGCAAACTTTTTCTAGACTTAATGGAGATTATCTGATTGCAGCTTGAATAGAAGATTATCACAGTGCATAAAATGCAGTTTGCACTGCTTTAAAAATGCATGCTATGAAAGCTGAGACGATTATGCTGCCAAATGGAATTAGCATAAAATATTGACCTTCCCAGTGCGAATTCATGACGTTGGTAATGTTTTTCAGTTAAGTGGTATTGATGAGTTTGTCTGGAGAGTTCTGCAAAATAAGCCGCAATTTTTTCTGCATCTGGTGATGGAATATACAAAATGCTTTACTATATGTCCATTCATATTACAAATCCCTTGCTTCAGTTGTTGAGAAAATTCAGGGAAAAAAGAATGCAACACAGCGATGGAAGCACTGTACCAAAAAATTGAATTCAATTTTTAAGATCTGCTTTTTCTGTATGTGTGCTTCACCTGAAAACAAAAAACATCAAAAAAATATCATGCACAAGATCAGTTGCATTCATGCCCTCTAATGTAAGACTTACAGTTACTTTAATGGCAACATATCATCAAGCTGTTCAAAATTCAATTTGCATCCTCTTACTCTTGCAGAGTTTTTTGCAATACAAGAGATAAATTGTTCATAATGGTTTACTATTTTAATTAATATTACTGTAATTTCTAAATCAAAATATATATTACTTCATGAAAGCATGCATATATATAAATCTTAATTTGTTTCATAATCTCATGACGCTTCTTGCAAGTTTCTCAATCATTTCCATTACATCAGTTATGTCCTCATCGTTAGAAATGATTCCATTATATTTCAAAGAATAATTTTCTTTTCTGATTAATTGAATGTTGACAGAGATGTTCATGATATTTTGTTTTTTCTTACTTACTGAATCAGCAGACTAGTCGATAGTATCTTTGAATGATGCAAACATGTCAATGATCAATACAGTCTCTTCCTTTGAACTAATCATGACCTCATCAAAATATTTGATCGTTCATCATTCAACCTTTTTTCTATGTTGAAGCTTGGTTCATATAGAGCAGTTGTACTATCCTTGGCTGCAGCTGTTGCAGTGTTCATCTCAATTTCAATAGTATTGTTTTGAGCTGAAAGATGACTTGTCCAAAATCGAATAGTATTTTAAGAGATAGTACTTTGTATCTTTTTATGATCAAACAAATAAAATATCAACAAACTCACCCGAATGTGATGAGGGCTGTTTGCCAAGACAAACAGTAGTGGATGAATCAGAAAAATCAATCACATCATCATTATCAGTCAATTTTTGAGGAGAAATGATGGGGCAAAGTTCCATCATCTATTCTGATGACTCTTTTTGATGTTTTTCTATTTTCTTTTTTATGATGATAATAGCTTTTGACATTAGAAGACACATGAGATGCTGATTTCATTACTATGAAGATTTTAAAGATGAGCTGTTCATGAATAGAAACATGGCAAAAATCAACAATTTAATTTGGAATTGTTCAGTGTCATGAAAAATTCTGGCCATTACCAAGTTTTTGAACTTCCTGTATGTTTTGATGCTGTCATACTTCTTGTAGAGATTCATCAAACTGACAGCAAGATTTTGAAAATGTACAATTAGCACTCACTAGTTAATGAATATTTATATACTAATAAATATAATTGAAATAACCCATCCATCAGTAGGTCATAGAGTAACCTCCATTCCTTTCAGAAAGATTTTCTTCTCCAAGAATGTTGTAGTTGCTTCTGTGCTATTAATTGATAGATTGAATAGGTGAGCTCATTATACTTTGAGGTGATAAAGGTTTTTGGACCAGGCATTTTTTAGTGTGGCCTGTGTCCAAAATAGGGGATGGGGAAGGTGTGCCATCATTGATAGTACTGTTGATTGGTTTGGTGTGCATGAGCTGAGAGGAGGAGGGGGGTTGGACATGGGGTCAAATGAGCCTCTCATTTTTATCTACACAGTATGTTCAATTCCTATTATTTTCAACCCAACGAATGGGATTTTGGGGTGGATTCGTCATGACCTTTTTACTATACAGTACCTGGCGAAATCATGCGTCAGACATCTGCAGGTCAGATTATTAAGAAGTGGCTGACAAGATGTGCAACGCGTCATCATATAAGGATATGTGATGAAATGGCGTAGATGGCAACGGGCTGGATACTTTCTACATACATAGGTAAGTTGCGTGGTGAATCGTGCTTGTGGAATTCCGAACCATCATCATCTCCGACTTGGAGAAGTCCTTTTTGCTCTAACGCCGCTTTCTCATCGCTGTTGCCATCCGATAGTTTCAATAATTCCTCAGTTCGATAATTCGTCAGTTTCGATAATTCGAGTGATCATTTGAAGTTCTCATAGTGACTCCTTCGTATTGGCGCCGTGGTCAAGTGGCAATGGCATCTGCGGTGAAATATCCCGTACCAAAATCGACGTCGGCTACCGCTCTAAAGAGCTCTGTGCGTGTGATGGACAGACCAGTCACTGGTGGAAACGGCTGTTCAATGGCGACTGTGACATCAACGTCAACTTCATCGTTGGTCAACTCAGCTTTGGCTAGTAGAGCTCCTCCTTCGGAGGTGCCCATCTTTTTACAGAGTGAGTCACTGAGATACGCGAACTTACTTGCCGATATTGAATAAATGGATACTTTATTGATTGCCAAAACTATGTTAACTTCACTTTGTATTCCCGTGTTGCCTTCATCTCACTTACAATTTTTCACTTCGTAGAGACCTATCACATGATTGATACCTGTGATGACAACATCTGCTGCTGGTGAGTTCAGTTGGACGAACCTAGCCACTAATCGATTTTCATATGAATCACTTTACCCTCTTAATTTCTATGTCATACTCTCCAGGTCCAAAGATGGTCTCACATTCATTGTCAAAGACACTACCCTATTTGAAAAAACTATCATCCCCCAATTCTTCAAGCACAGCAAGTTCTCCTCTTTCGTGAGACAGCTCAATTTTTACGGCTTTCGGAAAATTAAGTATTCTGATTCACTGCGAATCAATCCCGAAGTCGAGGCTCAGACAGCGCGGTACTGGAGATTCAAACATGACAAGTTTCAAAGGGGGAGAAACGATTTACTCACTGAGATCAAGAGAAGTGCTGGAAATAATAATCACTCAATCGATTGCGGGGGAATAGCACCAGCATCACCGGAAACACTTTGTGTACGCCCTTCCTCTGCGGAATCACATTCAAATATCCGACAAGTTGTCCCGGGAGAAGTGACTCATCTCCAGACAGAAGTTCACGAACTGAAACAGCAAGTGGCATCCATGACGAAGAATATTAACGAATTGGCGAGCATGGTCAAGAGTATATCAATTAAAGAGACGGATGCTTCTAGAGTAGAACATCCTGCTCCTACCCAGAAGCGAAAAAAGATGAATTTGGAGAATCAAGATTACCTCCTGCCTGACTGGAAGTTAGAGGACTCCGTTCTGCCCGATTTCACACCATCGAGTGAAACTGCCTCGATTCTATCCTCTTCCATAAGTGACCACAGCTTTA
>JALLAW010000836.1:0-11030 GCA_036939535.1 Cyclotella kingstonii | reverse complement strand
GTAAGTAAAATTTTTTTTTGGGCGAAATGTCGCCGACAGTGTAACCCGCCCCTTAATTAATTCCGAAACAAACCCAAGTAGTATCATGTTTTTTTCGAGATTATGCTGCCTGTGGACGGTATCAAGAAGATCCACGTGTCAACCTACGATAACCTTCCCATATAGAAACGCAGGTTTGTCAGGTATCTAGCACAACTATCATGATTTTTCACCTCGACACTTTTCGTACGTTTTGAAGTAATTTTCCTACATCAGTTTGCTCAAGTTACACATGCTCTCTTCGTGAAGCATTATCTCCACATCAAGCCGCATAAGGAAAAATGGTTCGCGTTCCGAAGAAAGGTATAGAGAAAGCTCCCTCTATGGACAAAGTCTTAATGCCTGCAGTCGGCATCGCTCTCGCAATAGTAGCTTATTATTTCATTAAAGGCATGTCCAACGAAATACCTCGTATCGATGTCACTGATCAACTAGCCTTACGTGAAGTATTTTTTGGTGAGGGTGCATCAGGGAAGAATTATGCTGTGAGTGAATGAATCTACTTTGATATCTAGTACTATATTCTATTAGTTTGGAATATAATGTTATTCAACTTGCTTCTATGTTGTCACAACTTTGATATTGATTGATATCTTGATAAACGACAGGTTTTATGCCACCCGGAGGAAAATCGTGGATCAGTGGCGCTTCCAATATCCTCTGTTTTTCAAGATGCTCATAATGATGGGTCAGCTCCTGTCGACTTTGTCTTGATGGACTGTGATTACATCTTGCCAGATTCGGGTAAGTCAATTTATGACAAATTCACGCTGAGCAAAAAGAAAAGGCCAATAGTTTTTGTCTCTGGTAAGGTTGGTCCTCCTAATCAAATACCTGAGAAGCACTTGAAAACTGGAGCTATGCTGACGAAAGTGTTAAAACATATGCTGGAACCTCATGCGACTAAAATAGAGAAAACTAAAGAGTTGAAAGAGAAATGCTTGAATAAGGATATGTGCGCATTATTGCTCAAAGGAGGAAGACCGGAGCCATATCTGAAGCATGCAATGGCAAATTTATTGGGAAAATATCCGAATGTACAATTTGCATCAGTTGATTCCCATGTGCTGTTTCTTATTAACTTAGAAGAATATCTGCCAGAATTTGTAGTGGGTGAACATCGTTTTGTTGTCTTTAGGAAAGTTAGTGGGGGGCTTTCAGTGGGGGACAATAGCACAAAAGCTGATTCACGTCTTAAAACAAGCATTTTGCCTCTTGATACTTCTGGAGTATCTTTTGCAACAATGGATTCTCTCATTAGCGATGCCTTAAAGGGAAAGAACCTGATCTCAATTCCTGCACTTCCAAATATCAAGACACGTACGAAAAAGCTGGAAGAGTCAGAACGTGAAAAGCGTGATAGAAAAAAAGATCAGGCACGCCGCAAGGCCCAAGAGGATCAGAAACCTTCTCAGCAAACATTCACTGCAAATGATGGTTCAAAAGAAGGTAGACGTCTTGAACGAGAGCGTCGTAGGGCAGAACATAATGCTCAACACAATGTTAAACCTAAGACTCCAGAAGAAATCGCAGAGATGGAAAGACTGAGAAGACAACGGATGGAAGATGAAGCAGCAATGTGGAACATTGAAGCACAAGATTCCCTTGACAATGAGATACCAATTGAGGATGATTGGGAAGATGACAGTGAGGAAACCCATGACAGTGATGGAGAAGATGAATTAAGAGAGAACGAGGAGATTTTGGATCTTGATTAAGGCTGACAGATGCTAGACAACTGTATTATAGAGACACTGGAAAACACACAAATAAATAGATTAACTATCTCATCAAGAAACATTTCTCTCTTCAGCTTCTCACGCAATGAATTCTACCTCACCACATTAATCGTTGTGAACAAACTGACAGTGACATTTCTTGTAAATTATTGACATTGACGGAACTTTACGATTCTTTTAGTAGCTTTACCTTCTCCTTCCACTAACTATTATAAACACACACTACCTAGTTCACAACGGAGCGGTTGCCACTACTCACACAAAATACTAAGAATAATGAGCGTGATCTTTCAACGCTCTAACAACAACCGTTGGCTTTCCTGTTGCCCGAGACCGGGTCTTTCTTTAGCTTCATACCAGCATTAGCTGGTGCTCCACCTCCATCCTGAACCAAGCGATCTTTTACTGAGCGAGCTATACCTAAAAATGATTGCTCCACGTTTATATCATTTTTGGCCGAGCATTCAAAAAAGTCCACGCCAAATTCTTTAGCTAGCTTTATTCCCTCCTCGGTGCTGACGACCTTTTCATCTAGCATATCACACTTGTTTCCAATAAGAATTTTGTTTACATGCACATCAGCATGCTGTTGGATTTGAGTTATCCAATTTCGAATTGATTCGAATGATCTGCGATCTGTCACATCGTACACAAGCAGAATTCCTTGGGCACCTCGGAAATATGACGTTGTAATGGTGCGAAATCGCTCTTGTCCCGCCGTGTCCCAAATTTGGAGCTTGATCCGCTTGCCATCAACTTCGACATTTTTGATTTTGAAATCGATGCCAATAGTTGTGATGAAGGTAGGCGAGAACGAATCGTTGGCGTAACGCAGCAGCAAGCAAGTCTTGCCCACGCCGGAATCCCCTATCATTAGGAGCTTCACCTGCATATCATACGCAACGGCTTGACTCATGTTTGGTGCTCCTATAACAATTTATTTCGTTGCAAAGACACTTGTGCGAAAAACTTCTCAAAACGGTGTTGTCCTCCAGAGAGATTCGAAAATGTATTCGTGCTGCTGGTCGTTGGGGGGCGGGTCTCACTTTCTCGAGTTTGTATCGATCTTACTGGCCGTTGTATTTATTTATAGTAAGTAGGAGCACAATTATAATAGTAGGGACCACTTTATACCATACAGCGATTCTACACCAAATTAGCATGCATGATTTCATAATTCTAGGCATAGATCTAACTCTTATATGAATCAATTAATGATGATCAAACTTGAAAACTGCATTTAGACATGATACCATTACTCATTGATATGACACATCCTTAGATGATCAACAAAACACATTGTCTCACTTGTTGCATGACACAAGTAATGGCTATCTCAATAATGAACAACCAAGTAGTGTCCCTTTTACAAATCCTAAACCTTGATTGATAATGATCAGCTGTCTCCTCTCTATTGATTTTTCTCTTTTTCCTCCTTGATTGAGTGAGATGAGTTGATACCCCTGATGTTGAAGTACCAATGTTGATAACTTTGGACAGTTTCCCCACTCCGCCTTGCAGTTAGGCGTGAATCATGATCATTGTCAATTAGTTAGTTTAGTACAAAATTCTCACTGCCTCATATCATACTTATCTTCATCATCATCAGTGTTCAGAGCTTTACACACAAGCCAAGAATCTACAGCAATCATTGAAAAGATACTAAGATTGACATGCTTATCCAAATTCTTATTCAAGATTTTTCTTAGGGTGTCCTGTCTGTACCAGTATACCCATCAATAGCAGAACAAGAGCTATAGTAAGTATCACACAGTTCTGGCTGCTTGAAATGAAGAGTGACTCTCTCTGGGCTTGCAATTGGAGAAGGATCCACCTGTCTCCACTGCTGTTGCATCAATTAAAAACCCTCATCAAATGATTCCCAAGAGGAGATAAAATATCTGTCCTCTCTCTCCACCCAGGAAAGTGGACAAAGTGATGGATCAGTACGTCCTATAGTGGTACTGTCTTCAATGTATACCTGTCATCTATTTGCAGAGGACTCCACAGATGACAAAACATTTTTAGGATACATCTTTGTTGCATTCTTTACCGCACCTATAAAATGAAGACCATGAGAGTACAATTATTTTGCGGCAGCAGCAGAAGTAAAATAAGAATCTCAACATTTAACACAGATAGTCCCAAACCATGCAGTAAAAGCCATGGCTTCACAGCTTGTATAGTCTTCTGATGTCACACCCTTCTCCAATTTCAACTGCAACATAATTTCATTCCTCCTATAAGCAGCATTCTGGATCTCGCAGCAATTCTCTGGCTTTCTATTGGTGACAAAATAGTGAGGAAGGAGGTGATTTATTCAATGTCTTTCCTTGCCATACCAATGAGATATAAATTCATCCATACACATCAATTCTGATGGGCTGAAACTTGAAACTATATGTTGAAATTTTTGATGGGTTTTTCACCACCTACCTGTATTCATTGTATGCCATGTTATAAGAGCACTCATCAAGCTAATGAAATCATCACACACATTGAAAGTAATCATCAAAACGATTTTTAGACATACCTGTACATCCAAAGTTTGCCGCAGGAATGTATTTGTCAGAGACTTGGTTGGGTCATCAATTTCTCCTTTGAGTGAATCCATACTTAGTCAATAAAATGATAACTCGAAGCCATTTCAGCACTTCATCAGCTGTTGCGGAGCTTTGATTCTTAAACTATAACTGTTCGTTAGCGAGTCTGACCATGACAGTGAATTGTCTAGGTGGAAACATAAGCTCACATTTTTTGGCTGTTCCTTCACTTCTTAGAATAATCCTGTCATTTCTAGGATTGGTGAAACTCCATCATTGCAGAGGCATTGGTCCGTTAAAAAATCATTCTTATCTTTGTTTTCATATCAAGATATATTATGCAGAGTTATCATGCAGTCCAAAACTGTGTCAGTAATATCTGCTAATTGAATTTGAATTCTAGAGTTGCTATATCTAGAATCGCTATTTCAAGAGTTGTGTCAGAGAAGTTTCAAGATTAATTGGAGTTGTGAAGATTGCCTTGATTGCAGATTGGAGAGGTAAGAGAAGGGGGACGGGAAGAAGAGATTCTGGTAATGACTCCTGCTACTGCACAGGTCAACGTTGCTCTTCTCTCGGCTGCTTCACCGATGTCCCTTCAACTGACAGATCTCATATGTGCATAGATCGACTGTTGACCGTCATTTCAAAGGTTTTTCCTCCTCCAAGATCATAAATAAGCAGTAATGAGGAGAGACGGAAGGAGACTCTTGCCCTGCACCTTTTTCTCTCACCTTACAACAGTTCCAAATACTAATTTCTTCTTTGCGCATGCCCTGCACCCTCTCTTGCACTCTGACAGGTCCGTTACATTCGTCGCCTTTGCATGGACCTTGGTAGTTCATCTTTTGTCTCGAAATACAATTCTATCCCTATCAGTTCCATCAAGACAGCGTCAACGTAAGGAGGAGATCAGCGGGAACACTTAATTTTTAGCCTGTAACAGGTTGAGGTAGTGAACGTGACCTGAAAAGGAAAGAAATTTAAATTACGTATTTCTGCCATGTTATCCTTTGCTTCAAATACTATACCAAACTTTTAGATGACAAGGAGGCTTCAAATATTATTGACTGAGACTTGGAGCCAGAAGCAATGCAGAGTGTAGTGGATTCTCCTGTTTTGTATTGTATGACATAAGGGGATAAAAAGCGACATAAAGCTCCATTAAATGCATTTCAATCAATTCAAAATGATTCAAGGAGTCACCAAAGATGCTTGAAAGAGTGAGAGGCATATGACCTTTAGAAGCAAAAATCTTGGCTACCTTTCAAGAAATGTCTTTTCAATCTAGGAGAAGTTGAGGGGTTTTCTTGTCTCAGGTGTTGACCTGCACAACAAAAACTTGACGAGGATATATGGCGTCAGATAAGAGGAGTTTCCATTAGAAGAGATGCCTCCTCCTCCTCTTTCATCATCACTTCAAAATCCATCGCCTCTGTCTCTGCCATGATCTGAATACCTAGAAAAAGTATTTTATATTCACCATATAGCATTTTTTACCTGTGCAGTGTCTCTAACACCAAAGACATCCTTATTTTGGCGTATGATGGAAAAGTTTTCCCTCCCTGTCGCCGTTTATGATGGCAACAACATCCGAAACAACAAAGCGGGGTAGGGATGCGAGTTTCGTGGAGAATAGGAGAGTCATATCTATTCAAAGTCAGCTCTGCTTGCGAAGCAGAAATATTGAAAGAGAGTTAAAGTACACAGGGCAAAAAACAGTGGTGCAACAGTGATGATATTTACGTAGTCCAACTCTGCCTCTACTGTTGTATTTTTCATCTTGCTCAAAATTTCCCGCTGAACAGTATCTTGAAAAGGTGTGCACACAAATGAAAGGAGTAGACATGAGTCGTTAACCTGCCAGACATAGTACAGCATGGCCCCCCAAAGTAAAGACGATTGTAAGAAAACATCAGCAAAACGGCTTGAATCTAATCTGCAGCCCAATTAAATATTGTTTTTTTGTTTCTTCTTAGGAATCGTCTTATGACCATGATTCTAAGGCACCTCTTTGGCGCTCTCATCATTATGTGCTCCTCTATCACTCTCAATGCGCACCCCTCTGAGACTACCAATGCGCACACATATTGTCCTCCCACCATGCTCTTTTCTGGCACAATCCTCATTATGCTCTCCTCTTTCACTCTCACTTCACATTACTGTGGCGCTCTCGTTGCGCATTCTTTTGGTACTCTCATTTTGCAGCATTCATACTACACACTTCTCTGACACTCACACTATGCACTTCTCATCTACTTGGCATACTCCTCATTATGCCCTCCTCTGGTACTCCCGCTGTGCACACCTTTAGTGCTCTTGTTTCTTTTTTAACACTTTTGTCTTTGTGCGCTCCCCTACTATTCACGCTGTGACCTCTTCAAATACCCTCACCACACCTTTCTCTAGTATTCTCACTGCGCACTCCTCTGGTACTCCTGTCACGAACTTCAGCATTCTTATCACCACTCTCGTAGGACTTATGTCGCTACACGCTCCTATGAAACTTTCATCGCACCTTCCTCTGCTGTTCAAATCGCATTTTTGTCTATCACTTCCACTAACCACCCTTCTGATGCTGTCATCGCCATGCGCTCCTATGTCGCTCTAATTGCGCACTCCTTTGGTGACTCCACTACGCGCTCCTCTGGTGCTCTCATCAATGTGTGCTTCTCAGTCACTCCTCCTGCACATTCCTCTGGTACTACCACCATGCTTTTCTCTGGCGGTCTCAACAATGAAAGCTCCACTATTCCTCCCACTGCGTACTCCTCTATTACTCCCACGGCATTCTTCACTGACATTCTCGTCACTGCTCTCTCCTCTAGCGCTTGCGTTAACATACGCTCCTCTAGCCTTTTTGTTCCAACTTCCTCTAATATTCTCATTGAGCCTTCCTCTATCACTCTCATCACCGCATTTTTCCAATAGCGCACTTGTCACTGCAAGCTCCTAAACCCCTCCCGCAACGCGCTCCTCATGTACTCCCACCGCGCTCTACTCTGATACTCTCTACACAGTGCGATAGGCATATGGGTTCCGTTGCCGGAACGTTACTAGTTAGGAACCCAACAAATTGACTGAAAACCATGTTCATTCGACATGGTTTTATTTTCCCAATCGACCCTCAAATATATTTTGGCTGTTCTAGACGTTCCTAATTGTATTCTAAGCAAATCCTGTTCATATGTAATGACATATTACTATGTAATTACTACTATGTCGAAAACAAAACCATTTCAAATGGACATAGTTTGTAGTCGCTTTGTTGAGTTCCTAATTAGGAACATTCTAGCCACGGAACCGAAATACCGCTTGCCCATTACACTCTCCTTTGTCTCTCTCATCATCACACTCACTTACGGTGCTATCATCGTGTCTTTTACTAGCGTGCACCTGTGCTGAAGTGCTTGTTCGGCGCGTCATTGAATGAATACATTCAATAATCGAGCCACTATCTGTGGGTTTATGCAAATATACTTCCAGAGATTTATCTAGTGCATGAAGTCGACGCAGTTCTTCCAAACTTCCCTAACCACATTGACGTTTTTATCATACTCCTTCATCATTGCTTTTAATGCCGCCTGTATTGATGTAATCCAATAACTTTCTCCTCAAGCGAGCTCTTCCCCACCTGGTTAACATCAATTTCCAACAGCAATTGTTGTGAAGTAGGAAGAGTCGAGGGATCCATACTGGCTAACTCAGGAGTAATGTTGTTAACCTTTTCAATCTCTTGACAACATTTTAGACCGCTATTCGAGTCTTGAAGTGTTAGATTTCTGAGCAACCATTGCAGGTATGAAATATGAAGTAATGCCAAAATTAATTTTTTTGCCCAATACATGCTGTTCATTGCCGGAATCGCGGAATAGTGCTTGGCTGTTTAAATAGTATCAATGTCTTAAACGTCTTTGAAATTTGCCCCCTCATAAGATTTTTCCAGCCTATTTCGTCTTGACTAGCCGCTAGTTTTCTAATTGAGGAGGACAATTTTCCAAAGTTTGAAATTTCTTGGTACCTCTGCACAATAAAATTTTAAATTAAATTTATTTTATAAAATTACCTCTACTAAATTAAAATGTAGCAGACAAAGGTCTTTTCACGTGCTGTCATGAACCACAGCAAGATCGTAGATAGGCGTCAGTCATTAAATCCTTTGATTCTCGTAACCCTTCAGCTCTTGGCTGATAAATAGCAAGTGTAACCCGTAAAAACATATAACTCATTCAAATCCTAATCCCTAGTTTTTCATTTCCATGTCTCTAAATTTCATGCAGAAGGAACTAATTTTACTTCGTGAACTTCCTGTCCCCTCTCCTTAACCTTAGATCGTTCTTTCCCAGCAGTCACTTCCTTTTATCACCCGCTGCCTCCCCAAAGCTTTATCACCTTCGATACTAGTTATGTTGTCTTTATGTTTCATCCTCAACGCCATGCTGACTAAGCTCTCTACTTTTAACCGAAGCTCCAGACTCCTTTTCTCACCCGGGTTCATTGAATTCTCCCAGCCTTGTGGAAAAATTCCGCTGAGTATTCATTCTGCCTGATGCTGGTTGTAGACAGTAGTGCTGATCTCTTAGTATTAGAATCACTAACACCCTCATCCCAATTTCTATTGATTGATACAGGCCTTTTGTGGCCGGCCATCGTACTTCATCAGCACGCCATTTACGCTATCGAATCAATGTGTTTCCTTTGATTGCACTCGTCCTCGTGTATGAAGAATTTAATTTCCACTTAGATTCTTCTATACTCCGGGAGTTCGTCGTGCGGCTGAATTCCTCTATCTTATGATCGATGTCCTTTGTCTTCTTTCGCTTGTTAAAATTGCAAGTGTATTTATGAAGAGTAGTGTTTTGATGAATCCACTGAGAATGGTGTGTGTAATAAGTCTTTTCATCAGTGCTCTTGTCCAATCGTCACCATGCATTCTTATGCCTTTTTCCAATAAATGTTGCTTTTGGATTGATCAGCTGTTTGGTTAGCCTTCCTTCGATGAAGTCTTTCCATCCAATTTTATCTTGACCCTTAGCCAGAAGCCTCATTTTAGGTGACATTGGACCAAAAGATTCAAATGCTCTTAAGCCCTTAAATACAGATACATCGGTACCCAATGAGCGATTCCCTCATCTGTGTTGTCCTGTTCAACTAGCCACGTCTGCAGGTCTTGAATCCCATCCATAAGCAGTTGTATCCTCCCCTTGAACAGTGCAAAACATTTAGTGGAGAATGTTTTCTCTAACATTCCGATTTGGACATTAGCAGTTTTTGTTGCTTCCTTCTTATCTATTTGTTTGTACTCTAGTCCGTGTTAGATAGATACTATAGATACCTATGGTGCAGTAAGGCTACATTAGATCGACCGTATGATCAGCGAAGTTTGAATGAGGATTATGATCAGCAAGATTTCTAAATATGGCTGATCTATCGATCTAGAGAGATTGCCATTAAATTAGAATGGTTTACGACTCACTCGCATAGACCAAGAGTGATTTCCACCAGGCATGTTAACGCGGATACATAGGAATGTTTAGAAGCCTCAGATCAACGATTAAACAGATCATCGAATACTATCAGTTTAGCCAAGTAGTGCTGAACACTCAAGAACAATCCAACCAACTGATGCATTTTTACTATTTTTAAATCATTGACCTTCTTCACAAACAACTGGACGCTGACACTGGATACAGTTGATTGAGTATGGCTAGAAGAAGTATGGCAGGACAATATTAGATATCGGAGAATAAAAGGAGAGTGATGAATCTTTTACGTACAAAGAAAAAGGACAATTAGCCAGAAGCAAAATTTCAGGATGTATTTTAGATAGCTAAGAAACACTCAGGATTTTGTCGGAATATTAAACAGTGGCAATTAAATTGCTATTACTAGGTTGTAGTTAATTTAATGACTATCTCTCTAGATCGACAGATCACCCAGATTTAGAAATCTTGCTGATCATATTCCTCATTTAAACTTCGCTGATCATACGGTCGATCTATGTAGCCGTATTGTACCATAGGTATCTATAGTATCTATCTAACACAACCTTGCAGTAGATTGTCCAATCTGTTTTTTAAGCTATAAAGCTTGTTGTATAGGTGTCAAAAATTCAGAGTTCATTTCTCTGTGATGCGTCGGGGGATGATACTTTGTTCAGTAGTCAGCACAATTCATCCCCCAGGTCACCAGAATGTACGGAACTGATTTCGCGCTTCTCTGTCTCGCAACCAGTAAAACCTTATATTCATAGCCTTGGAACGCTTTTGCTTCATGTTTTTGTTTACCACTCCATTAGCTGTTGCATTGTCTGTTTGCATTGATGTCCGTGGTTGTGGATGTCCTAATGCTTCCAAGATGAGCCGCAAATAAACTACCTCTTTTACATTGATATATATTGCTTCAACTTCGGCTTCCTCTGCTGATGACATAACTGTTTTATGATTTGTTCAGTGTTGAGTATTGCCGCATTGATGGGAAAAAATGTTGTGTCTTTGGAAAGGTAGACGTTTCCCCTTACCCTGCTTTGAGTCTGCGGCTCATTAAGATAACCTGCGTCACAGTGTATTGCTAAAAACATTCCGCTTGCTCTAAATGTTATAACTGCATCATCGTGTGTTGCACAATAATCTAAAAGGGGTTTTACTTTTTTCATTGTCTCTTCAGTAGGTGCTGCTTGATGTGCGGCGATGGCGCTAAGAGCTATGAG
>JALLAW010000835.1:0-11031 GCA_036939535.1 Cyclotella kingstonii | reverse complement strand
GGACAAGATGTTGTGTCTGTTAATTCCTACGTAGGATAGATATAGAATTGTGTAATTAGAAGTATAGTGTAGATTTTTAGTAAGTGTTTCACTTTTGAGTTTCCCTACTTCGAGAAAACAGTGACTAGGACCTCAGATACCTGCCTCCGATTTAAGGCTTCCAGTTTCAGTCTACGATTACGGCATTCAATGTCCGCCTCCCCTCTTGGCGTCAGGTGCGGCTTCCCAGTCGTTTTCTGCAATCGTTTGCAGCCTCCAATTCCGGACCCTAATTTGGCTCCGAGTTGGCCTCCGATGTTGACCTCCGATGTTGGCCTCCAGGTCCTATTCGGTCTTGAGTCTTTACTGGCCTCCGAGTCGCTTTTGGCTTTCAAGTCGCTTTCAGCTTCCGAGTCTTCTACAGCGCCTCCAGGTAGTTTCCGGTCTCTAAGCCATTTTCAGCCTCCAAGCTTTTCTTCTCAGTCTCAAATAATGTTTAAATCTCTAAGTCTTTTCAGTCTCCAAGCCGTTTTCGGCCTCCAAGGCTCTTTTGGCCTCCAAGTATTCTCCGGCCTACGAGATGCCTTGGTCACCAAGTTATTTTCAGCCTCCAAGTCATTTTTGGCATTGAAGTCTTTTTTGGCTTCCGAGTCTGTTTTGACCTCCAAGTCATTTCAGCCTCAATCTCGACTTTAAAGTGGAATCAGTCTCCGGGTTGTTTTTGGCCTTAGAGTCGTTTTTGACCACCGAGCCAATTTAGGTCTCCAAGTCTGCTTGTTCCTCCAAGTCTTTTCCGGCCTTTGACCTCCAATTCTTTATAGACTTCCAGGTTGTTTTCCCCCTCCAGCCATTGAGTCCTGCTATTCCTTTCCAGCCTCTGTGTTTTCTCCGGCAGCCAAGACGTATTTAGCCTCCAGGTCATCTCCTGCTTCTGAGCCGTTTTCAGCCTCCAAGTTTATTCTTGCCTCCGACTCTGTTTAGATCTTCAAGTCTTTTCACTTCTAAGTCGTTTTCGGCCTTTGAGTGGTTTTTGGTCTCCTAGTCTTTCCTGGCCTCGAAGGCTCTTTTAGTCTCCAAGTATTCTCTGGCCTCCGGATCTCTTCGTCTACCAAGTCTTTTTCAGCCTTCAAGTCATTTCCTGCGTCCAAGTCTTTTTGGTCTCCAGGTTTTTTTCTGGCATTCGAGTCGTTTCAGCTTACATACTCGGTCGAAGGAGCTGTGGAATTGTGCGGAGAGAATTGGGATCCATCTCTCTAAGGAGCTACTGACGAAAGCAGTCTACACTCTGAATCTCTTCAAATCTGCTGGACTGTTGTCTAACTGGTGAGAGTGTGCTGTTCACTTTCATGGCGGTGCTCATAGCTATCAACCATTATTTCTTGTGTTCTAGTGATGAAGAACTGAAAGTACCTAAGTTACTCTCAAGAAGAAATCTGCACTCCTCAGGAACTGATGTTACGTCTAGGTTACCTAAAGCCTCGGTTGCTCCACATTTCTGTTTGATTGAAGAAATCTTGTGCCCTGAAGCCTGTCATGAGTGCATAGGTTGCGGAGTAGCCATTGAGAGTGAGAGAGTTGAAGTAGTTTCGTGATGAGTTGCGAGATCCAAGCCGAAAGAGAGATCCATTCCTCGCAGAGTCCCAGATGGGCTTGTTGAATTGAAAGAAATGATTTGCTAATCTTCCTTTCCGTAAACATTCTCCACCCTATCTCATCTTGTTCTGCAGCCAGTTGCTCAATCCTAGGAGACATTGAGCCTAGGTCTCTGAACTTCACTGCCTCTTTGAAAAGGACATATTTTGGTATGAGAATAGCCAATTCCGGGTCCGTTAGATTGTATTTCAATAGCCATGATTCTAAGTCGGTCACATCATCAATGGACATTTTAGTGCGAAGATAGTTTGAACAGGCGTATAGGTGACCAGCTGTCTCAAAGCATCCGCAGTTGGGATCCGCAGTTGGGACAGGCTGAAAAAATCTCCTTTGCTATAGCGCGAAACCTGGCACCCAAAGCCACAGAACCACGATGCCTGTTTGGAAAGCCAGATTTAAAAGGTAGGTGAAGCTTTAGACATTGCTCTGTGTAGAGAGATCCAGTCGATCATGTCGAAATAATCATTGCTTTATCCGCCCTTTTTCTTACTGCATAAGAAACTCCTGGGGGAGTAAAGCTTAGCTGCAAGCCTGATATCCTCTGATAGCCCCGACGTGAGAAGGCATGTAACCCAAGGATTCCTAGTAGTTCGGCACGACAAGAGGAAGCTGAAGTGCTTTGCTCTTGAAAACAGCCCACCATATGAGCACTCGTTTCTCGACAGTGTAGTAACCAGGCAGTCTCTGTTCGGTTGCTATCTTTTGATATGCAAAAGGATCCATCTCTAACGCCTATGGGAAAAGGCTGCTCCTCATCCTGAAGAGAGAAACGAGCTTGTGCCAACATCCACTGCCCTTCAAGTTCAGAGAGTGTGTCAAATAGAGATGAGGATCCCCGAGTCGTCGGAAGATCTTTGACTGAAGAGTTTAGCTTTACAGTGAAGTTTAACTTCAACGCTGAGGCTAGGAGAAAGTGACTGTGATCCGTAAACGAGATTCTTCGACTGTCGTGTGAGAATAGGTGCTGATAGCGTTTGAGTGGAGAGGGAACGAGTTGCTTCAGTGTCTCATTTTTCTGCGATATAGAAAGCCTTCGAAGTAGTTTACTCCCAAATTTTGCGAGACTGATGCTCTCAATGACCAAGGGGTTAAAAAGGCGTCCTCTGGAGCAAGCTATGAATTGGAGAAAATTGGACCAAGAGCTCCAGTCTGCTGCTGTGGGATGCTCTGGAGGAAACTCACAGGTCGAATGGCCTCTAACTGTTGTCCCGGCAAACTCCTCCAAGTAGTATCTATCTGCGATGCTCATGTCTGATAAAAAGGGTTCTTTAAAAACTCTGCACGGATACATTCCTCGGAGTGACTGTAGACGAATCGAATTTTAATGCCAGGTCCATAAGTAACTGATCTAGGCAGGGAGATCCGGTCTCTTTGCATCTTAAAAGCGATTCAAAAGCTTGCAGAGTTTGCCACAAAAATGATACCCAGGTGTTGGGAGCGAGAGGGCCCCACTTCCGAAAGCTAAGAGAAAAAGGATTGCCTATATGAAGAATCTTTAGTTGCAGATCATGAATGGAGGCGGAACTTTTCTTCCGATTAGGCTGAAGGAGTGGTAGCGCTGAAGAACAAGGTTGATGCGCTCTATTAGTTGTTCAACAGGAAAGTTGTAGAGGTCAAAGCCTCCATTGGCGAGTGGGATGCGACTTAACTGTTTGGTGACGTTCCTACATATTCCCAGTGTTGGAACGAGGCGATAGTCTAGCGTGTCTAGTACTTTTAAGCTCTCATGAAAGAGATTGATTAGTGTGCCGATACCGTAGGGGAGACCTGGCGTGAGCTGATATTTATAGACCGTCCACACATAGTGAAATGGAAGTGTGCCCGATCTAATCTTCGAGAGCCAGGAGGTTGACTTTTGTTCCAAGAACGAAAAGTGGGCTGTAAAACTATCGTCCGATGCATCAAAGACACCTTGGATTTTCTTACTTTAATCCAGAGGTAGCCGTTCAATCATTTTATGAGAACTGTCTGGTGTCCGGATTCTGAGTGCAAGATTATCCATCGGCTTGAAGGACCAGAGGCCCTTTGAACAGACATAGTCAATGCCGTACCAGATACAGCTATTCCATTTGAATGCCTCTCCTGTGGAGTGGAGCAAGGCATGCCATTGAGAAACATCCCGTTGAGTGTGTGGAAGAAGACCCTCGAGTAATTGAGGGCCTCTGGTGGAAGAAAGTAGATCGGTGTCGTCTATATATACAGCTCAGGCCGAGCGAATTTGAGACTTGCAGATAGGAAATGTGAAACTGGCTCCCATTCCCTCTTGTTTTTGTAGGCATATAAGTACTCCACTCAACTGTTGCTAGGCTGCTGGAGCCGCTTTACTGCCTTGTCCCAGACTCATGAAGTACTTATCTTCAGTGCTAGTTAGGCAGGGTGACGAATCCCCGTATGCAGTACGTTGACAGAATTTTATGCTTTATAGACAATACAAGGCCACTACAATCAGATTTTGTTGTCACCAAGAAGGACGTACCAGGTGAGGGACATAGGGACGTGGTTGACTCTATCGTATCTGCTTGCTGCGTGCACTGAGACTATAGCTAATGGTTGCTTGAGTTGATTGGAAAGGTCGATCGTCAGAGTCTTGTCTAGCCTAGCGTCGTCCGCCGTGCTTCCGAACCTTCGGTAAAGCACATCTGCAAAAAGATTGGTCTGTTCCATCGATTTCAGTGCCAGGCCCACAATGAAGAGACCTGTGAAAAAAATAAAGTCAGCTTCTCAACCAGACTCTACGGGGGGATCCCAGTGGATACGGTAGGATTTAGCGGACACTCCATCCATCACCTCTGTAGCGAGGTTACTCTTGATGCTCGCCTTATAGTGACCGAAGTGGATACCATAGCAGGAATAAGAGGTGAACTCTCTCGCTTTGGACCAGAAGGTGACAATCGCATCATGACTAAGCTGAAGATGCAAATCCGATTTCGAGACGATGATCTTACCAATTCTGCCTATTCGCAAAAACTAGTTTAGTGGCCCATCTAGGTACGTAGGCGGCGAGTAATCACTTCAGATAATGTCCATTGCAACCATTCCATTCTTAAGAAGTCTAAGTCCTTCATGATGGGTGCTTCATGTGGTAAAACAGTAAACCCTCTGACCTCATTCTGAAATAACTTCTCACTAGTCTTCTAAATATTGTGTTTTGTTTCTCCATCTCTGACTGTCGTGTTCCTAAGGACACTGCCACCCGCGAATACTTAGTGGCTCTTTTAAGGGCTCTCCACAGTCTCTGAAAGCCTAGGAATGACATTTCGCTTTAATATTAGCTTTTGATGTATAATGAGCTTAAAGCTATCTGTAAACAAGACTGTAGATGTGTTTTGCGGAGACTCTTCGCCAGAGGGAACAACTGTTTCTTTTTCTCTCTTCAGAAGGCTAAATCTCACAGTATATCCTCGACTGACTATCTTCTAGGAGATATGATAGAACGCCTGCGTGCGAACCTAAGGATGTTCCCTCTATTTCTACCTCTACCAGATTGGATGCAGTATTTGTTGAAGAGCGTGAGACCTATCATACCATAGTTTAAGCTCCGGGTAGAAAGGTAGGGAGGGTATTAGTATTTTCCGACAAATCTCTCAGCATGGGCTCTGATCTAAGTGATCTGTTTGTGAATTGTTGTAAGTCGTTGTCGAAACGTGGAATGCAAGGGTTCTGATTGAGCCACATGATCCTCTAGGAGCTGAAGATGTAGGGGGATCCGATTAATGTCAAATTTGAGTTCGACCTCTTTTCGATAGGTATCTAACGATCTTTGATTCGCCATAACAGTCTTCGTTCAATCGGTTTGCAGATTTTAAAGGTGGGCTGTCCGAGCAAAGAGACTGGCGAGATGTCAAAGACAATGACTATGTGATCACCGGGAGAATTCGAGAAGGAAAGGATCTTAAGATTGTGCGAGCCATAGATGTGAGTGGGAGGAGGAGACTTGCCCCAGGCTTGGAGAGAGAATTCTTCAAGGTCCAGAATAACCCGTTCAAGGTTGCGACGAAAGGAACTGGTGGCAATCAAGACGTTGCAGTTCATCAGAAGAATGAGTTCTTCTCCCCTTGCCGACCACTCTTTGCATTGTGATATAAATTCTTGGTCGGGTAGTTCTTGTGGGGAAAAGAACTGTGTAAGCTGGACGATGGATGGAGCCAATGAGAGTAGATATGTCTCAGATAGAGCCATTACGATAGGCTACAACCACACAAAATACTTTCACCGGATTATTGAGAGTCTTCCAGGACACCCACCGGCCAAGCTTTTTGAAGTCTTCCTCCCATCCTTCAGTGTATTGTAGTGCTTCGCCTCTAGTTACTAACCCCACTCCTCCGGGTTGATGAAGTGAAATGCACTCTAAAGGATGACTGTTGAAAGAGGTAACAGCTTTAACCTCTCCACCCTAAAACCAAGTATAAAGGAGGTCTCTCCGAGAAAAATGCCAGTTACGGTTAGGTTATAAGAGGCCTGTAAAGTTGACATCAAGCTTAGACATAAGATTACCTACTAATTGAGATTTAATATTTTTAGTTTCGAAGGAAGAGTTGCTCCCTAGCTGGCACATCATGAATCGGAACACTCCCGAAGGTTTCTCATCTGTAATAAACCCAAACGAATCAGTGTTCAACCTTCTGGATTGTTCACTCTCCTCCAAAACTTCTCACTCGGAGCGACCGCTGACGGATGTTCTATTCCCAGTGGTGAGTTGTTCATCCCGCTAGAATTGGGAGAGGATCGAATCTCGTCGAGTTGATAATTAGTTATTGTGGTGTCTCTAATCCATTTCTAACTTGCGCTGCCCTTGTAGCCCCTTGATCGCGAGCGCGCCGATATCCCCGTTCGTCTGCCCCTGATACACGTTTTCTAATAGCAGAGCGTCTATTGGGAACCGGAGCCATATAGCTACTCATTGATGGCCAACCCTTCAGAGGGAGTCGCCTGGTCATTTGACTCAGTGGTACTCACTGAGGTCTTACTGACTTCCGGAGAAGAGCAGACTTGGAATTTTGGAGGTGCCTCCTTCTGTCCAGAATGCAGATAGTAACTTCGAGGGAGGATAATGTCCATCTGGATTTTTTCTTTGTACTGCCTCTATGTTCTCATCCAGGAACTGGATCCTCTCCATCATAAGAGTTACATCACCTCAAAGCTCAACGGCCAGAAAGTTGAGGAAGGACGAAGGTGTGGTGGGGATCCTGATTGAATTTAGGTCACTTTGGAGTAGGAAGCACGGAGTCTTTTTCGTCCAAGACGTCATATCAATGGCATTTAGCTGATCTAGAGTGGAGACGGACATGTCATCCACTGAATCCCTAACATCACCAGAGGTCGCCTTGGCACGCTTCTATGACAGCGACGATAGGCCAGAAATCTTGCCAACCCCTGACGCACTTCCTTGTGGCATAGAGGCGTGAGAGCGATACTGAGAGCAGGATCGTAGATCAAAAGACTTTCTTCATTGATGTTGCTGCAGTCATTGTCAGGAGAATCATATCCAGCTTTGTTGTTGCTAGAGGTAAAGATAGAATCCCCGAGAGAGCAGACGGACCTAGTCGAGACCTGGAGGAAAAATTTTTCAGCTCTCTTCGTGAGGCCATTTTCCCAGCGAAATAAGCGTCCTCTTAGCTGGCCTTCGTTAGCTCGGAAAGACTGCTAGGAGGTTTGTAGATCGCTTGTACAGAACTGAAGTCAAAAACATTATTGATTCTCATGGCCATGAATGAAGATTCGCCAGACGTCACATGAGCATACCCTTTACTACTCCTCTTTGGGCTCTTAATGAGCGCTAGTTGTCTATGGTCAAAGCTCGCACTGACCAGTTTCAACGCGTCCTCCTCATGTTGGCCATGACTCTTCATCCAGTGATAATGTTCGCCCCAGGGCAGGACATGAAATTGAAGACATAATCGGTAAAGCCATCTCCACCTTCGGAAAAATAAACTGAAACCCCTCCGGAGTCAGATTCCGACAAGCAGAGCCAAAGGGGAAGCTTACCGACGCTAAACTCTCTGAACATTTTCCTCACCAAGAGAGTGGTGGAGTTCTTTTTCTTAGGGTCCTTAAGGTTATCATATCGTTGAATGGCCATCTTCAGGTCCGGTGTCAAGTGACCATCAATACATACGGGCTTCGCAGAGAGCTGATAGGCTTCGTGAAGACCAGCTAGTTCCATATAGAAAGCTCTAGACTGTTCTGATTTCCCGACAGTAGGAGCGGAACATTCTGTGCAAAGTCGCCCCACAGATTTTTTCAGAGCTCCTTCTTCTGTGCTTCTTGAAGAAGAATTTGTATTCGTTTCAGATCACCAGGATCCGTCTGAAGGATGAAAGTCTTATAATAGCGAACCCCTTTCCGAAAGGACATGGAGGGAGGAAAGCCCGTGTAGACAGCGAAATTGAGCTCCTTTGATGACTTGAACTCGTAGCCGGATATCACCACAATTTCCAATTCCAGGCTCTTCAGAAAATTCTCAATGTTCTCCTCCAATAAATGCGGGCTCCAAGAAACAAGGTTGTCTAATCTATATGAAAAGCCTGGTAGGGTTTGATCTTGAAGCTGACATCGTGCTCCGTTAGGTCTATGTAAAAGAATCATTTCTTGCAAAGAGGTCATGGAGCCCAAGACGCAGAAGCCACGGATGAATTTGTAGTCCTGTCAATCGTCTCTGTAGGGGTTGGTCGTGTAGAAATGGAAGCATTTACCGCGGCTTACATGTGAGGTAGAAAAGTCGGAGATCTTGATGATTCCGGCCAGATCTGGAGCTACCAGAAGAAATCTTGCTGCGTTGTCGCCCTCTTTTTCAGTCTGAATTAATTTGAGAGCCTTCAACATGGCCTGATCAAACCTTCTCCGAACATCCACCCCTTTGGTAAGTTTCACTCCAAATTCCAGAATGACCATTTCGAGGTTGCTTTCTTTGACTGGGAGGATAGGGATAGGATCACTAAAAAAATTTTGCCGTCCGAGTGCTGGCGAAGAACGCCTTTAATTGGGGACGGATCTGAAGAGGGAAGCGAGATTTGAGGTGTTTTCCCCTCTGGGATCTCATTGGTTTATTATGAGAAAGAATCTTCTGTTCGAGTTCCTCCCTCGCGATTTCTTTTGCTGTTAGTTGCAGACCGTCATAGTCCAGCTGAAAAAGTGCCGGAACTGGTCTTATGAGTTGCAATTTTCCGAATGCATTGAACAAAGACCTTGTGAAAACGTGCAGCTAAGTGAGTGGATCCTGGGTGAGATCGTTGATTGAGAAAAACCGTCAGCCATAGTGATAACACCTGTATCGGTGGTTGTCGAGTTAACTGAAGGAGCTGTAATCTGCTCGTTCACATCTTCCATTGTCACAACTATAGGGAGGTCGACGCCGCTAAGCCATGGCACACGAGTCCATTCGTTCGATGTAGAAAGGAGGGTCAACTGACGGAGGATAAACATTAGATTAATGACCACTAGGTATCAGTTGCCTTGGCGGCTGATGTGGCTTGAATTGTGACGGCTAGACTGAATACACTCCTCTCTGGTCTCCATTTTCTGCTCTTTTTCATGAATTTATCCATGGTGGAGGTAGAGCTGGAAGCCGTGATGCGAGGAAATTGTTTAGGCGTTATCGTCCAGTAGAGGGTAGGATGATTTCTGTTTAAAACTTTGAGTTTAGCTGCGGGAGAGAAGGCTCCGGAACTGGGATCGATTGTAAATTAGAATTAGTGATAATTAAGTTAAATGTATACCGATATCCGCTTCAAATTTAGAGACCAACGGTCATTGTCCTGAAGGTCAAATAGTCTCGTAGCGGTAGCGTAGGCTTGGTATTAAATAACGTAGATAGAACAATACTAAGTTTTTAGAGATGTAAAATCACTCTTGCTTTACTCTCTTACGAGAAAAGTTAAGATCTATCAGGATACTTTTTAGCGAAAGAACTAGATGTGAAGCTTTCTGCAACTTCAAATGATGATGACATCGTTGAAGGGAAGTAGTAAGATCTTTTATAGATACAACGGAGCGGACGGCTACTTTTCAACCGAATGAGGTTGTCTTTGATGTATATGCATCAACCGGTATGCTTTCGTCAATTGATGAAATGAGTCCTAGTATAGATATCCGGCAGCAACTTAAAAAAGAAACATATGGAGATGAAATTGTAGTTGCTACAAAGATTCAGTAGCGTCTCTTGTAGCTACTGAGGTGCAGTTACAGCTGTTTGAAGGTGGTCCTGCAACAGAGTAAGATGATAAAAATATCAGTAATGAAGTTGTTGATGTACCAGAGTTATCCCTTGTAATGATGTGATTGTTGTTGCGGAACTCGAGCTATGCTTCATTGCCGCACCTGACGATGATGTAGTGTCAGGGAAAGAAGAACGTGCTAATGATATTCGAGCATCTCGGGAAGCAGTTAAGGTTTCATCGTGGTTACATCAAATGAATGAAGAAGGATTGATAGCCGCCTGCTGCTGTACCTAGTTCTACTCTAGCATCCATTCTCGATCAATTTGCATCTGTCTTCGAGGCTTTCAAGCAATCATCCCCAACAACCAATGTCCCTAAGTAAGGCCAAATATGTGAAGAAACATAGTTTATTCCTCTTAAAACCTATTGAGTCAATATAACTTCATCTAGTTTGGCCTCTACTTCGAAGGCGTCACAAAATACACCTAGGCCAGATGCAACCCACAACGACTAATGAATCCTATTTCAGGTGACAACGTAAAATGTGCGTTACTAAGAGCAAAAGTACTTTCACTTTCATCAATATTGCGTAATTTCAAGTTCATTTTTCATCACTTATTAGTGAATAAATTTACATTTGAATTCGGAATGATGAACGAAACCATGCCAATCTTTATATATGTAAAACAGAGTGTTATTTTATGTATGGTATAATTACAGTACGGTATACCCCATCTGATCTTTTTTTGGCGTGTGTTGAGAATGAAGCTTGCCCTACATTTTTCATCCTACATTACATCCAACATTTCACTTCGGATCCAACCTCACTAAAGAACGGCCCTTAACATACTTTGTAGTCGGAATCGACCAAAAATACCTCTGTCAAGAACGGCTTTAAGATATATTTCCTCTGGTCCATTTCAAATGCAAATTTCATCGAATTGCTGGTCCAAAATAAATACAATTATCACGTATAGTGCAGTAATTCTATGCAGAGCCAACCTTTTCCTCTCCAAACTGGTGAGATAGGGAAAGATTAAATTGGTGTGAGTCGAGGTAGAGTACATCCCCGCTTTCGAATATTGCTTGCCACCTGTGCACTATCCAGACATATGAGAATTAGTTCCAAGAACAATAACACTATATCTGGAACAGCACAAAGCTGGCAATAATATACATTTATATTCATATATCTAATAAAATCTAATTTTATAGTTAATGTATGATTAAACTGTTAAGTGCA
>JALLAW010000834.1:0-11031 GCA_036939535.1 Cyclotella kingstonii | reverse complement strand
ATGAATTCGTCTAATTAAGCTGTTTCATTTGATGTATAAACATGTATGATTACTATTATAGTTATCTATATATTGACGATCACTAAACAATCCGCGACTATAAAAAACAGGAGTAGTACCTAAGTAGGCCAACCCTGATGGTGCACGAGACCTCTGATTGATTTCCCCAGGAGCGACATGAGCGAAAGCGTATGAGGTCTCTTCCGTAGTTAGTACTTTTCCCTAGTCCGTGCACTGCATCCTACATACATCAGCTGCACGCCGACAGAGGACTCTGAGGACCTCTCCCGGAGAAAATCGTTCTCGAAGGCGGCACTGTTTCTACGTACGTCAACAGCGCGCCGACCAAATCCCCTGAGGGTCTGGTAAGAGAGCATCCTTAGGAGCGAACTGAGACAATCTTTGAGGTGCTTCCTACTGGCTGCGGTCTCTAAGGTACCTGTTGGAAAGAGCACTGTGATGGCTAAAGGTGGCAGGAGCCGTAGGTGCTACCTGTGTAAACTGACCTCTTCTGGCGGTCGATGTCTCTGAGAGAGGTGCTAACTACTAGCTTCATACGCGATAGAGGCCTCTGAGAGGTCTGTTGGAGATAGATCATAGATCCTTGAGGCTTATGGGGAAAGAGGTCGTGTGGTTAAAGACCTATGTAGGCTAAATTTCCGATGAAGGTCTCTGAAGGAGCTTATCCAGAGGAGCTAATACTTCGAAGATCATGTGGTGCACCTGCGTACCTCAACTGTGCTCCGACCAAGGTCTCTAAATGACCTATAAGAAGGAGCTCTGTGGTGGCAAAGGTTGACCAGGAGATGTATAGTACCTTCTATCTGGGCCAATCATGCTGGCCGAAAGAGATCTTCAAATGACTTCCTAAGGAGCGACTTGACTTACTGCCTTTGAGGTCTAACCTCTAAGAACAATTGCCATGCTGCTTTTTCCATACATCGGTCTGCTTGTAACTAAGGACTTTGTAGATCTGGGAGGGCACTCTTATGTGAGACTAGTAGTGTCCGTGCGGTTGTATTTCAGCAGCCAAAATTTCAAGTGGGTCATGTGGTCGATAAAGAATTTAATGTGAAGTCTATCCAACAAACGCAGATGAGCAGCCGCCTCCAAGTGCCCCCAGTTAGGGCAGTTAGAAGAGATGTCATCTTTGCAGTAAGGGGAAACCTGGGACCCTACACCACAGAACCCGGAAGCTTGTTAGATAGCTAGACTCGAAAGGTAGAGGAGAGTTTGGACATCGCTGTATAGAGAAAGGTCCAGTCGACCAGCTCGAAATGACTGCAAGTCCAACAGTCTCTCTTCTTATTCACAGGAAATTTCTCAGAGATCAGAGACTTGCTGTGAGCTGATACCTTCCGATGTAACTAATGTGAGTTTATAGTCTGAGTAAATCACAGTAAATTCAAGAGAAAGACGTTCTGTATTAAAAGAGGTCTTCAGTTTTAGAGCGTCTTTGGCTTGCTCATCACAGACACAGTTCAGTTTCTCAGGAAGCGACAAAGCATCCCAGGAGAGAGCTTGGTCCATGTGGCCGGATACATGTCGATAAGAGATGCTGCCAGACGTGATTAGACATTCCTAAGACATCTCAAATCGTCAACACACTTTGAGATAGGGCTGACCCTGAGACCCAAACCTGGGATAGTGAGTACCGCACTCTTATTATCACAACAGACCTCCATCTTCCACCATGAATATGGTAGTAATCTAGTATAGCAAGTAGAAGGACGTGCAACCCAAGGATGTCCAGTAGCTCAGCGTGATACCATGAGGCCAAAAAGCTCTATTCTAGAAACAACCCTTCATGTCCATATCCTGTAAAGCAGATCGAGCCTGCGTCCACATCAAGTCTCCTCCAAATTCAGTGAGTAATCTATACAGAGATAAGAATTTGTGCGTAGATCTCTGTCAGAGGACAATAGTTTTACTGTGGATTGTAACATTGAGACTGAGGCCAGTGAAAGCTTGTTGTTCTCTATAAACGAGATTCTTGAGCTGTTGAGAGAAAACCAGTGTTGATGGTGTGGTGATGAAACAGTTGTTTTAGTGTCTCATCTTTCTTGTAATACAGCAAGCCTTGATAGAAATAGCACTCCCAAATTTATGGGACGGGTGAATCCAGGAGCCAAAAGATTGCCGTAGCTGTCATCTAATGCTAGTAAAGGAAAGAAAGATTTTGTAAGAAACGTTCCAGTCTCGAGAAACCTCTGACCTTAGTCCCGGCAAACTCCTCCAGGTAGTGCCCGTCTGCGGTCATTATATCCGAAAGAAAGGTAGTTTGAAGATTCTGCACCAATTGATGCTCTTAAGTGAAGCTGGACAGAATCGTATCTAAAGACTAGATCCATGAGAAGGATATCACCAGATCTAAGAAGAGGGATCCCGTCCATGTGTATTTCAGAGTGAGGTCAAACGCATGTAGCCCTTACCATAACAGTGATACCCAACTATTGGTTGCAAGAGGACCCCACTTTTGAAATTGAGAGAGAAGGGGTTGATCGTGTGACCAATCTGCAGCTGCAAAGCTTGAATGGAGTTAGAGATTTCCTTCATAATTAGATTAGGAGAGTGGTAGTGTTAGAGAAGCAGGTTAATGCGCTCTATAAGTTGTTCAAGAGAAAAATTGAAGAGACCAGAGCCTCCAATTGACAGTGGATTACGACGCAGCTGTTTGGGAACATTTCTGTAGATACTCAACGTCGGCAAGAGGCGATAGTCTAACTTTTAAATACTTTCGATCTCTCTAGAAAGGGGTTGGTCTGTGTGTCAATATCATATCAGAGCCTTGGGTCCAGCTGATGTTTATATGCCATCGAGGCACAGTGGAGTAGAAGTGCGCCTGATCTACCTTCAAAAGCCAGTAGTTAGCCATTTCCTCTAAGAACGTGAAGTGACCTCGAAAAACAATGTCTGGTACATCGAAGACACCTATGACTTTCTGACTTTGATCTAGAGGTAAGTGTTCGATCTTTTTGCAGAAGCCGTCTGGAGTCAAGATTCTAAGAGCCAGGTTGTCCATTGGTTTGCCATTTGAGCACATGTAGTCGATGCAGTACCAGATGCAGCTCGTTCACTTGAAGGTACCTCCTGTGGATTGAAGCAGATTGTGCCATAAGGACACGTCACGTTGCGTGTCTGGAGGAAGGTTCTTGAGAGACTGAGAGCCTGAAATGGAGGCCATTAAATCAGTGCCGTCAACGTAGACAGCCCTAGACGAGCAAATTTGAGAATTGCAGATAGTAGATGTGAAGGATGCTCCCACGCATATTTGCTTCTGTGCATTCATAAGAACCCTGTTCATCTGTAACCAAGCCGCAGGGGCCGCCCTATTGCCTTGTCCAAGACCCATGAAGTATATGTCTGCAGTACAAGTCAGGCAGGTGGATGAGTCTCCATATCCTGTGTGCTGGTAGAACTTCATGTTTTAGAGACAGTGCAGAGCTGCTTCGATTGGCTTTTTGTTACCACTGAGAAGGTCGAATCAGGAAAGTGAGGGAACGTTGACTCTGTCATAACAATTCGCTGCGTCTACTGAGACTATGACCACTGGCTAATTGAGCTAACGAGAGAGATCAATGGTCAGAGTCTTGCCCAGCCTGGCATCATCAGCCGTGCTTTCAAACCTTTCGTAGAGTTGGTCCGCAAGTAAGTTGACCTGTTCAAGCGACTTATGCGCTAGGCCACCAAAGAAGAAATGATTTAAGAAGTTAAAGTCAGCTTCAGTTGAATGTCACAATGTTTCTTGATGAACACTACTTCATCGTTTTTTCTAGCAAAACTTTAAGGCCAATGCCTCAGCTACCGGGGGATCCCAGTAGAAGATGTGACGTTTAGCTGTCGCTGTATCACCACTGTGATGAGGTAGCTCTTAACGCCCGTCTTAATGTGTCCAAAGTGGATACCGAAGCAGGAAGGCGAGGTGAATTCTTTGGTTTTAGACCATAATGCGACGATCACATCATTATAAACCCGAAGGTCCAACTCCGATTTAGGGCCGATGATTTGCCGATACGTTCAATTTCACAAATAATCTCGTAGCTTCATGCAGATCGGACGGTGGAGTGTAGTCCCTCAAGATATTGTCTCTAGCAACTTTTTATCTCCCAGGAGTCTATGTCTTTGGCTAATAGAGGATTTCATGATGGGTGCCTCAAGTACTAGCCTCTTCAGTAGCCTCTTTAGTCTTGTGTGTCGTTTCGACCCCATCCTTTACTGTCATGACCATCGTAATGCCGCCTTGCTTAGTGGCTATCTTCTTGGCACACCACATCTCTCTGGAAGCCTTAGAGTGTTTGACTTAATAATACTGGCTCTAATCGTATCTTTTGAGTTCAGAGCTATCTGTAAGCAGGATCATAAATGTGATTTACGGAGGTTTTATGCCAGGGGAGACAGTTGCTTTTTCTTCTCTCTGCAGTACGCTAACCCTTATCATATCTCATTGACCAAACAGCTAACAAAAGCTGCGATAGAGCAACTACGGGTGAACCTAAGGATGCTCCCTTTATTAGTACCTCTACCGGAAAGTTTTAGGGTATGAGGCCTATAACACCAGAGTTTGACCTCCAGGCTAAATGGTGAGGAAGGAGTGAAGATTTTCCGACAGGCTCTCTCCATGTGAGCTCTACCTCAGTGATCTATCCATGAATTTTTGTGAGCTGTAGTCTAAACTTCGAGTCCAAAGGCTTTAGGTCGGAGACACGGTCCACAAGAAGCTGAAGGCGTTGAGGGATCCGGTGAACATGGAATTGATGTTCGACCTCTTTTATGGAGTTATCCACCAATTTCTGACTCGCTAAGACCAGCTTTCGTCCAACGGGTTGGCAGATCTTAAAGAAGGGTAGTCCGAGCAGAGAGGTTACCGTGATGTCAAAGACGAATGCTCTGTGATCCCCGGGAGAGTCCGAGAAGGGAAGGATCTTGAGATTCGTCACTTGGAGGTCGCGAGATTTGAAATAGCCATCAATCGGCAGTGAGCCATTAATATGGATGGCAGGAGGAGACTTGCCCCAGAAGCGGTGTGAGAAATCTTCGAGCTCCGAGATGGCACATTCGAGGTTGCGTCAGAAAGACCCTGTAGACATGGAGTCATTGCAGTCCATCAAGAGGATCGATTTTTCACCCTTTGCAGACCATTTCTTGCATTGCGATGTAAAGTGATGATCGAAGAGTTCTTGTGGAGAAAAGATCCTGTGTAGGTTGGACGATGGGCGAAGACGATAAGACTTGATATGTCTCAGGTGTTGTTGGTATATTGTCTTCAGCCATAAGAGTTGGAAGAACCATTCCGATAGGCCACCACTTCTTGGGAGACTATCAACGGGTTGATAAAAATCTTTCAAGACATTCACCGACCAAGTTTCCTGAAGTTCTCCTCCCAGCCTTCAGTAACTTGTTGTGTGTCACCTCTACTTACAAACCCCACATCTTTGATTGATGAAGTGATATGGACTCCGAAGAGTGATTGTAAAGGGGATGGTGACGGCTTTTATCTCTTCTTCTTGACATTTTTAGAAGTGTTTTCTCCAGGAGTAGTGTCAAATGCGGTTGTGCTCTAGCAGAACTATGACAATGATTTCGAGCTTCGACATAAGATTACCTAGCAACAGAGATTTCATATTTTTACTTTCGAAAGACGAAGAGCCATCTAATTGACACATCATGAACCGAAACACTCCGAAAGGTCTCTCCCGATCGAACCAATGTTCATCCTCCTTGAATTGTCTACAGCCCTACGCAACTCCTCTCTTGGGGTGACCGCTTACAGATGTCCTAAGCCTAACTGAACGATTGTCGACCCGCGAGAGTGCTCCTGAGAGATGATTGGACTCCTTCTCTCGGCTATGCCAGAGATTTCGCAGATAAGACGTCCTTCTGTCTCTACCCCTATTCTAAATTCTGCTGCTCTTGTCGATCGTTGGCCTCGATTGCGTCGATTGACCCTTCCGTCTGTCCCCGATACACGGTTCCTAGTAGCAGAGCGTCCAATAAAAACTGAAGCCATATGGCTACTCATTGTTCACGACGCCTCCAGTGGGATTAGCCTGGTCTACATTGGATCCAGAGGTACTCACGTAGGTCTTACTGGCATTATTCAAAAAGGTCTCCAGCATCTCCTTAGACTGCCAATGGAGAGCTGCTTTAGAGTCTTCGTAGGGGCCTCCTTCTGACCAAAGTGCGGATAATAATCCGAGGGTAGATAATTTTCATCTGGAGTCATACTTCGAACCGTCACAATGTTTTTCTCGAAGAACTGGATCCTTTACAACATGATAGCAAATTGTCCGTGTTAAGGATGAAGGTTCTATCGTGTCGTCCTCCTTTCCCAAAGAGCGTAGCAGTACCCAAGGAGACGGCGAAGTGATGGTCTTTGAAGATATCGAATTCATAGTCCGACGCCTCAAGATGCCTTCGCACTTCATGTTCTCCTCCACTTTGTGCGGGCTGATCTTGCTAGGAGCCCAGATGAACAGAGTTGCCTGATCTGTGTAGAAAGCTTGGAAGGGTTTACTTTTAAGCTAACATTGCGCTCCATGAGGTCCATGTCGAACGGAGGGACCTTTTCTACCAAGGTGTTGGGAAAAATACGGATGTAATCCGTTTCAACATATATCTAGCACTAACAAACATCATCATAAACAATGCAAACAAAACAGTCACAACTGCAAGTAGAATTAAAAATATTGTTGTTGTGATGCCCCACATTTTAGGTTGTAGTGGAAAGTTTATTAAGATAAAATTTAAATTTTCTACCAAGGAGTTCCGAGAGCCAAAAGGCAAGTGCCATGAATAAACCTGTAGTCCTGTGTGACGTCTTTATAGGTATTGCCTGTAAAGAACTGGAAGTATTTACTGCGACTTATGTATGAGGAGGGAAACTCGGAGAGCTTGGTGATGGAGGCCAGATCCGGAGCGCTACCGGGAGGAATCTTGTTGCGACATCAGCCTCTTTTCGCTCTGGATGAATGAATTTGAGAGCCTCCGACATGACTTCATCAAGCCTTCAACGGACGGACGTCGCTGTGGTAATTTTTACATCGAATTCCTGGATGACCTTTTCGAGGTCACTCTCCAAGACTGAGGGGGGTGGGGGATTACCGAAAGTGATCTTCCGGCCTGAGGGCTGGCCGAGGACTTCTTTAATCTCAAAATTTCCTTGAGTTTACATGAATTCAATAATTTCTCATTCATGGAAGAATTCCATTCAATGTACAAAGCATTGAATACAGAGAACAAGGCTGTAGTCAAGCAATTCATCCTCTCTGGTTTACACTCATCAGATTTCTACTTATTTCGCACTGCCCAGAAAGATGCGTATGGTCTAAATAAGTCCTTTGAGCTTTATCCAGACCTAATGAGAACCACTGAGGCTGATTTGCCGAAAGATAATTTTGATTTAATCTTGAATAGATTATCATTCATCAGTTATCTCAACTGTGTAAAAATGAGTTGTAACACATTCAATTCTCCCAACGTTTTGTCTAATCAACAAAAAGTTTGAAGTTTTCCATCAATCAAACAGATGGATATAATTCCACATTAATTTGCATAACAGATGGAAAGTTACATTGTTATTGTTAGATTTTTCACTCATTTTCTGTACTTCTACCCATTGCGGCAATATTGCCTCAGTAAACATATATTTTCTGTCACTTATTAGTGAATAATTTTTATTGACTTTGCACTGATGAGCAACAACCACACCAAACTCTACATATTTGAAATTAAACTTTTATTTAATGTAAGTTAAAAATATGGTATTCTACCTGTCCTACTCTACTGGTGCAACTTGTTTAGATGAGGTAGACCCAAATTTTTCATCCTACCTACAAATATACCTCCATTTTTGGATCTAACTTCGGTTTAGAACACCCATAACTAAACACAATTTAAACTTCTTGCTGTTATTAGAGAAATGCATTGTCCACTGAGCTTTGAAGTTGATGTCATTATGATCAAAGGGAACACGTTTGGTTCAGTGGGAGTCTCATGTCTCAATTGTAATATCTGCTTTAATACAGTGTTACAAGATGGCAGCGAAACAACTACTAATTTATCACTTTTAGCAATTTACAGGTCGAAATCTCCTCAAATACTCCACATACAATTCATTTCTCCCAAAACGCTTCATCTCTACCTCCCTTGATACTATTGTCAGGATTTTGTTTCAGCAAAACAAACCTATAAAGATCCTCTAGTGGTGCAATAAATATGATTGAATTGATTATGTTACGAATTGGTATTTGTGGGATCGTGCTTTCTTCAGATGTATAGTAGTCTATAGGGATCCTCGAGCAAAGATATCAGAGAAGGTAAAATCTTATTGTTATAAAGTTAACAATGCATCAGAAGGCATTTTGGAGTTGAAGCCGTAAGGTTTTGTCTCTTTGTGGAATTGTTCTTTTTTGAGGTTGTTTCGGGACCTATGACACCTCCTGCAACAAGGATCTGACATTTATCTGCACTATTGCCTAGATTTGCATTGCTCAAATATTCCAAGAGGATTTCTCTCTGATGAGCATGGGATCCTACGGTTTGTGAATATGTCATTCGTGACTTCATTGCGATCACTGACTTTCTAATAGCTGATGCAACAACAACAATACAACTATAGGGCTTGATGAAATCCTTGATGTTTAAACTTAATAAAAATTGAATAGAATTAAGAATTCGAATTAATTAGAAATTAAATGGTTGAGTTTATGTTGACTATTTAAACTTAGTGAAGATAGAGAGCTACTCAATGTGAAGGGCATCCCACTACAATAATGAGCAATAGGCTTTGAATAGGTAGACAATCTAGTTTTATCAGACAGTGACATGTAGAAATCTATCTATAATATTCATACAATCAAGATAGCATAATATCGGCAAGACATGTGATGGCATTAGTTTTGGTAAAGCACTAGGAAGTGACACATACACTAGGTAGTGACATATACATTATGTAATTTTGGCAAAAAATTGTTGTGGCATATGATATGGAGAATATGTAAGAGACTGTCCAAGTGTCATAGTCATAAAATCCTGCGTATTAGTCAAATGAACGAAATAAGGTATTTTACTAGTGGTCTTATTCTAAAATTTCTTATACTCCTTCACAAGAGCAGCTTAGATCTGTCTAGGGATTGTGCAAAATGTTTCTGTGTTAGAGCTTTGGTGAGTAGACCAGCAATTTGGCTCATAGTATCAGCAGTGAAAATCTTGATTCATCTATTGAGGACGTATTCTTCAACTTGATTCAACAAAAAACTATGTACTTAGCATGCAGATACAGTTTAGTAAGTTTAACTATCTTGTTAGCACTGGAGTTTTCCTCAAAGTCTTACTAAATGTTCTAGGTTCATTGCACAGTGCAGACAGGCCATTCGATTTCATTTCTTGAACCTGATCCGTAATAGGGATAACATCCCATAGAGCAGTGGACATGGCACATGTACTCAAACATGACCATCTTTTGGCTATAGTGTTTAGGTTCAGTTTAAGGACATGATGGCGTGAAATCCTGGGGAAAGTTCCATAAATGAATCAATTTCAATTTGAGTAGGCCATGATGAAATCGATTAGCTTGATAGCCCTTTTCATCACAATGCTGTAGATTAATACAAGCCTAATAGCAAACTAGAATACTACTCGGCCATATTTTTCCATGTATCTTAAGTCTAACCTAGTGCTGGGTAGCTTAATGAGTAATAAAGTTCCTTTTTCCATGCATAGCTCATACTGAAAGAAGTACAGTTGCTCCTGGAGGGAGGTCACTATGAAGTATGAGTTCCCAGTTGTGTTCTGATCTCAACGGGACCATTGCATTCCTTGATGACTGTTTGTACAGGGTTCCTAGCAATAGGTAAACGCAGGGCCTGATGGAGGCACATTACATCACTAAAAAAATTAGTATAAAAACCAATACGGTGATACATACATTCTTGGAGATCTGTGGGAGTCATGGTCATCTTTCTGGAATGTGGGCTATGATGAGGCTGTAGACGAAGAAGTCAAATAGCGCAAACTTTTTGTATCATAGAAACCTTGTTGGGAAGTAGATTCCTTCACTGTCCTTGAGAGTGTACTCTACAATATGAAATGCTTGAAGACACTGATGGGAGAATAGTAGAGTGAATAGTACTGCCCCATAGTTCGAGGGTCCTACCAGCCATCAAGGACAAGATACCTTGTGCCGCAACACGAGATCTCATCCTTCAACAGGACAACAGCCCTTTACATATCCCACCGGATGACCCAGCGTTCCTAATTGTAGTTCGCGAGTTGGACATAAAAGTGAAGATTTGGAATCAGCTCTCCTAGTCCCTAGATCTAAATGTTTTAGATATGGGCTTTTTACTCAATTCAGTCCATCAAGGACGACTTTCTGTTACAAGTGTGGACATTTTAATAGGAGTAGTCGAGTATGCCTTCAATTCAATGGAGTGTTAAGCTTTAGAAAGGATTTGGGTGATTCTACAAATTGTTATGAGTGAGTTTATTATGCAAGATTGGGGCGACGATTACAAAATTAGACACATGAAAAAGGAGCAGTTGCAGAGAGATGACATGTTGGATTTTTCCTTTGGGTTGGATGATGTGCTCCTGGCAAAGTTGACCGAAAATTCTTAGGGGGCATGAACGTGCTCTTTCTTCTTCTTTTAAAGATTCTTTTTTCCACGCGAGTTTGGTTTTCTTTTCCTAATTTAGATTCTTTTTGCCATGCGCTCTTACCTTAGCTAGCTAATCATATTAAAGAATGGATATGTCACTTCTAAAACTAGTTTTGATTACAATCTAGCTAGTGATTAATCAGTGTATTAATGCAATAATTAATTGTTCTTTGAAAATGTGAGTGTAAGTTTAGGACATAGTACTCCTACTGAAAAGATGTCAGAAGAACACTCACTAGTCAACACGAAAAATTGTAGAGTTTCATAGGAATTGTGCAAGGGAGATGATCATATCTAAGACAAGACCGATCATTTCAAAAATACGGAGTAGCACTACTAAATTGTAGTAGTAGTACAATGTTGCACTCCTGCT
>JALLAW010000833.1:0-11037 GCA_036939535.1 Cyclotella kingstonii | reverse complement strand
TCTTCCGATCTTCATCTACACACATGTATATGTGTATATGACAGCAACTATTGAGCCCCAATAATGATATCAGGAACCTCATGACAGTTTTTTTGCAGTTGACCCATTCAGAAAGGTTTGAATTTTTACTCTGAGATATCTCAGCAATACCAATAGCTTTAACACAGTTTTTTATTATGAGCTGAATAATTATCTAACACATTATTTCATTCCCCACTAGCATCATTCTCTCTCAAAAGGTTGAGAATTTGTAATGCTTTCACTACTAGGGATGAAACATTGTTGGTCCCCTTTTTTCCACTCTTTCATGGTACACATACGCATACATCATTGCTGCACACTCTCCATTTGTATCCGTGGTCTGCCATTTCCAAGTTGTATATACTCAACGGTGAGTAATAGTATCTGCACCCCAGCTGCTCAGAGGAGTAAACAATAACTCCATGTCTTTCCCATAATCAAAAACAATTGTATATGATTGCTCAGAGTGTACCTTCTGCTTTTTGCATGATAAACTGCCTCTCCAAACAACGCCTGATAAAGAGCTCTCTCTCTCTAAATCCATATTAATGTATGCTGCTGACCCCAATACTAATTGCTCTCTCTCTTCAGCTGCTAATCTGGAAGCACATTCTGGTCCATCAATGTTTATATCATGCTTGACATCATTGTCACTATTGCACATGCTGCTGCTGTTAATGCTGTCTACTAGGTACTCGCTAATGTTGCGATTGTCTGTGTTTGCAACCACAGTGCAAAATTGTTTTGCAAATACCAATGTCAGTTTGCGATAATATAGCAATACTGGCATAAATCCTTTGCTGGATGACTCACCTTCGTGTGTGGATGTTTTGTTTTTCCAATACATACAAAGTAAGAAAGTCCAGAGAAATCTGTCAGATCTACAACCTTTGCACACCAATTGATCCAATAGAGCAAGCCAGTACATGATACCTGAATGACATCATGTACCGTTTTTTGCATTGACAATATCCTATTGATATTGATATATCATGTCAATTGAAGAATCATCACCACGATTCACTTTGCCACCTGCAGACCATCAACAACTGCCATCATCATTCTAGTTGCTACGACCTCACCAAGTGATAAAAATGTTCAAAAGGCTCATTCAATTCTGCATTCAGAGGATCATCATGTAGCACTGTATATATTGAAGGTTTTCTTGCATTCTTGTGTGGTGGCATTACAGCTGTTAATTCTGCTGCAGATTGGATTGATGAAAACTGTTTTCTTCCAATAATCATCACCGATTGCATTTCTAATGTGCATAGTTGATGCTGCTGAATTAATGCCAAAATATTTGTATCATCTTCATTATTGCCATCATATGGTGTAAGGAACCAATTCGTCCTTCCTGTAGTGCTGACGCATAATTATACCACTCCAAAAGAATAGTATCCTGCTCGTGCTTTGTTTTCTTCTCAAACGTAACCAAATATTTCACCACCAGAGAACGAAGACTTTAGATATTCATTATACCAAGGAAATGGGATTTGCATTCGCATTCATTGATTGACTGTAGGTATTCATCAAAATAAACAAATAATGCCTCTTTGAACATTTTCAGTCTACTATCCCTCAACTTTAAAACCAAGCAGTAACACATACATTGTTACCAGTCTCATCTTGAAACTCCTCCTCGTGACTATTCAGTTAACGCTTCTTGCTACAGTGACCCTCTCCATCCAAAAGTTTCTCTCCTCGGTTGCTTCTATTGTCTCCGCTAGCAGGAAGTGCACAGCTTTCATCTAGACATATAATATTTTCTGTTTCTGTCATCATTGGAGCCTCAATCTCATCTTCATCATAACTGCCTTCTTCACTGTCCTTTTTATTATTTGCCCTTTCTGTATCCTCACCTACACCAACACCAACATTAGTAGCATCACCATCAGGCAGTATCATATCTATTGTTTCAAAGCCGATGAGAGAAGAGATTGATTGCATTTTATTTGCATGATGCTAGGATACATGGAACTCGTCATGGTGAAAGAGGTTGTTTTTGAGAGAGGCAAGAGTCTTTTGTGTGCTGACATAGTGTACTCATTAGCCTACCTAGTGATATTATAACTTTTGGACACTGGAGCGTGGAGTGGTAGACAACAATTTGCGATTATATCAAAAATATAAAGAACAGAGTGAAACGGTCAGACCAATCATTGAAAGACAAACAGAAGGATGGGTATATCTGAAAAATCACCTGAAATTATTTGCTGCTGATTTTTCGTTCATCAAGGTGTTCCCATCAAAATTTACTTGTCTCCTTTTCAAATAGACAGTCTGGTATGGACAGTGTTAAGTATAGTAGTGTCGTACCCGATATATACATGTCCTAGGATAGGCACGCATATTACTTTTTGTGAGCCTATCATAAAATTTTCTCATTAACTTTTATGAGACTCTCATAAAATCTTCTCATGAAACCCTCATCACTACCGTCACAACATTGTGAATGACAACACCACACTATCTTCCTACACAGATATAGAGAAAATTTAACTTTAACGTTGATGCATTAGAATATGTGGATGTTGGTACCCGTATGGGAAACGATCTAGTGTGCAAAGCAGCATATCCAGTATTCATTGCTGTAAGAAAAATACCATTTGTTCCAAGCAACATTTTTTTATTTTTCATACCATCCTTTTTTTCTGAATCCCCATATGCTTAGACTGCCAGTTTCTTTTTGTTTTCACTTTGGCGATCACAGTTGGAGGTTAGCTACTCTTTTTTTTGTGAAAGACTCACAATAATATTTGGCAAATACCACATAACTGGAGTCTTATCTCATAGTCTCATATCCTGTGGCTGCCAGTATCCATAGTGTTGATCAACATTATGAATACTTGTGTTGAACGCATATGGCTCCTACCAGTATATATATTGGTACTAACATGGATATGACAGAATCATCATTGTCACCAGAGATATGTCCTGATGCGACCCAAGCTGCGACCCACTTATCAAAAGGAGTGTATTCTTTGGTCTGTAAATGGGACACACTGTGTGGGTACTTTTGAATTAGTGAGATGGGATGAAAAAGAGAACTTTTTCTAAGATAACCTCTGTCAGTCTACAGTCATTCATAGTTATGGAATGTACGTGAAAAGAATGCCCTTTGTCAAATAATTTATGACATGGTTGAAGCTGATATTGAGAACTGCTATGATATATACTAGAAGGAAGTTTGATTTGATGATGTAGATGATGCTGGTGAGGTAGCTTAGTTTCCGATGGGATATATCCACTTAGGCACCAGCAAGCATGGATGCGTTCAAAATATGTATCAAAAACTATCGAACTGATGAATCGTAGGCCCTTTATTCTAACACTTACATCGCAGCTTTTGTTCTTGGAATCAGCCTGATAACTCTGAATGTGGTGAGACATCAGATTCACTATTCATCACTAATTCCTGATGAAAAAAGTGGTTCTGAATCATATTGCCATCCCAGACCTAACTTTGGTAATAATTTTGTCATTATAGCCCATGAGAAAGATTATTATGAGCATCTTATCTCTCATGGAAATAAAGACTGCAGTTGGATCCTGAATGATGAGTACTCTGTAAAAAGACATCGAGTGAAGCGAAGCACACTGGAAAAAGTTGTTCTAATATATGATAAGATAAGCTTACATTTCATTGAAAAATCATCGCTAACTTAAATATTACATGAATCATTACCAACAGTGGAGGAAACATTTGAGGTCGATAATGCTGGAAATGAGAAGTTATCTTCCGACTTCTCTTCTATATCATCTTTGAATTTGCCTCCCACTTTAAAACTGAGGGGAAACGTTGATGAGACTCTGAGTAAAAAATCACAGGAAAAGGAGGAAAATGAAATAAATGATGAGACTGAAAGAACATCTTCTTTGATGGGTGAAGAAAATATTCCTGTAGTGACAGAGAAAGTCAGTTGGGTGGAGGAAAGTGTAATGTGTGATGAGGCTAGAATGACATCTTTCTCAAAAGGTTAAGAAAAAATTCCTATTGTAACCAAGGAAGTCCATCAAAAGGAGAAAAATCTAATGCGTGATTAGCCTATAAGGACTTCTTCCTCAAGAGGTGGAGAAAACATTCCTGTAGTGACCAAGGAAGTCAAAATGGAGGAGGAAATGATGCAAAAGTTAGATGTCCACGCAGCGACATTTGAAGAAAATTATGAACCAACACGGATATTCAAAACCCAATATTGTCTGGGGAGGTACTCATTATGAGGGAATTTCCAATGTATGCTTGACCAAATTAACATGAACATTCAGATGCAGAAATGGTAAGGAACATAGAACATGTATTTGGCAACCAAAAACTTGGAGGAAGGAATCTTGGTTAAGGGACATTTGCAATTTTCTGCCATTCTCTACTTTGTGGAGTCTACGGTACTCAATGAACTATTGATGTTACCATTGATAAATTCTGTCAGATGTGAAAGATCCACAATTATTTTCTCTAGCTGTTTTGCAGTGAACTACTTATCTTCATCCTCTTCCTTCTCCTCGACTTCAGCACTACCTATATCAAAAGTAAAGTTTTTAGTAGTCAGAGCTATTTGAGACTTGGCACTTGATGATGTATTCTCAGTATCTTCGTGACAAGGGGAGCCTCCACAAATCTTTTGTCAATTTTTGCCAATATTTTTTGCTCTTTTGAAGTCCCATCTCTTCTTACCAGAACTAGTTTCTTTAACTTGGTTGACCAAACATTCAAATTTATGTTGAATAGTTTTACTAGTCCTCTGAACCTGAGGAAAATGATGTTCATGAGCAGTAATCAAGGATGCTGAAGGGTATCTTCTTATCAATGAGCTGAAGCATACTATACAATTCATGATCTGAAAAACCAGCTCATTGATTATTTTGTAGTTTATAGCCTGAGCTGGGTCCATGATAGAGTTGGAGATGAGTCAATATAGGAGCGATTTGGTTGGAATATCTTTCATTGAGCCCTGTCTCCATGGCAGCCAATTTAAGGACCAAAAGGGGAAGAACTGACCTTATTGGGGCATTACTACTCATGGTGATATGAAATGGGGGTTGGGGAGGACATAATGGTGGAATAGAACTCATTGAAAGTGCACCATTTTTGTGAGTTCACGAATCTGGTAATACACATAGAGCATTTTCTAAAATAATATAACTATTTTTTATGTGATGCCCAATCCATGACATATGTCACAAATTTTTCGATTAAAAAAGTGGTTTCTCACTGCTTGGCACAGATTTTGGTAAAATTTGTGTAAATTAAGTTTGGTCGAATTTCAGAAGCGTTCCCTCTAGTGTTGAATCTTTCCATCATCAACGTGTTTTTAACATCACAATGGTGACCTCGAGTTATCGCAAGCTTTTGCACACTTTTGCTCCAACTTCCAGCCTTGTTTCCATAATTTATCGCAATCATCGAAGTTGCTCCAATTTTCGGACCTATCTTCCGCACGATTTCCGTCCATTTCACTGCAGGAGAAACCAGTACGGTGTTAAGTTACAATCCAATACAGTAAGAAGCTTTGCTACTAGTCGACAGAAACGTGCAGCAGCTGACAAAGAAAAGCGGGAAACCAGTGAAAAGCATGAAGATAATCCAATGTTATCTCCATCAAACGCCTCTTCAATAATTGGAAAGCGTCCAGGCCAAACTCCATTTTCTCCATTAAAGACAAAGGTTACTTCAACTTCGTTGACTATCCTCCCCAACAACCAAAATGTAAACAATGTCAAAAATGACAGCAGAAGTAACAATAAAATTCTTAACAATGGAACTCCAATAATCCTACCTCCTAGTGAGGCCCAATTTCAATCATTGAACCGATCCTGTGAGGACAACTCAGAGCATGCTCACACCCAGTCATTCATCACATCGATGATGCCAAGTGCACCCGAATTAAACAATCCAGTACGAAAATTGTTTCATGAACAAGGTATCCTTCCACCTCCTCCTCATCCTATCATTTCCAAAGAGAAAGCTGTCAACGCAAAGAACAATGAACAAACATTGATCCCCGAACCTGATCCATCTGGAGTATCACGCGCCAACGCAGAAGATATTTTAGACTTGGCATCTATGTATGATCCATCTATTCACCTTCCCGACAAACCCAATTTTTCCTCCTCTGCGAACCGTAACAAATACGAACCAGGAACGCCCATGACTGATGAGTTGATTGCCTACATTGGGGTCCGTGGCCCAATCACTGTTGCTGAATATATGAGAAGAGTTTTGAGAGATGGAAGATATGGATATTATACTACCAAAGGTTCGAGAAGTGGAAAAGGAGAGGAAATGATTGATTGGGATTTTGAGGATGATGATGACAAATGTAGTCCTGCTAGTCTCAACAAGGTTTCAGCAAGTGTGACTAGTAGTACAGGAGGAGAGCATATCATTGGCTCTACAGGTGACTTCATCACAGCTCCTGAGGTTTCCCAGCTCTTTGGAGAATCGCTGCTGGTGTGGTTCATGATTCAATACGAAGCCCTAAGAAAGCCAACGAAAATTCAATTAGTTGAAATCGGACCAGGGAAAGGCACTTTAATATGTGATATTCTGAGATGTGCAATTTTAAGTTTTTCTGATTTTGCATCTTCATTGACGGCTTCTTGCGAAGAAAATGTGGATGTAGAACAAAAGGGCAAATTGGACGTAGGAGTTCATTTGATTGAGGTCACCAATGGGATGAGAGCACGACAAAAGGAGTCTATTCAAAACCTGGAATCTGAAAAGTCCATTAGTGAAAAGAGATTTCATTTCCAGTTTGTTAAAGACGGTGTAAGCAACAACGATAACCTCACTCCAAAAGAAAATGCTCAAAATATAATATCCTTACAATGGCATGATTCTCTATCTACAGTACCAACCAATGATGTGAATGGAAATCCTATCCCAACCTTTATTATTTGTCAAGAGCTAGTAGATGCATTACCAATTCACAGTTTTCAAAAGGTTGAAGGTGGTGTATGGAGAGAGAGATTAGTTGATGTTGCAATTCGAGATGAATCAGAAGCTTTGGATGCAGCGAAAGATATTCGTCGAGCAGTAACACAACGATATGCAAACGCAGAAAGTAACGTGGACCAATCTCCATTGCCAACATCTTCATCGGCAAATTCTGGAACGAGTGCGAAACTTCCTCGGTTACGATTTGTCATTCCTCCAGATACCACCCCAGCTCTTCGTACTTTACTCCGAGTTGATGGTAAAGGATATCCTCTCAAAGATAATCACGCGGCACAATCTCTTGATTCTCTACCTGTTGGATCTATTATCGAAGCATGTCCAGAAGGTCTCATCCTCGTCCAAGATATTGCCGATCTCATCACAAAGTGCAAAGGTGCTGCCTTGATTATTGATTATGGAGGAGATGGCACATCTGGTGGGGACACATTGCGTGGGTTCTGGAAACATACTCAAGTTCACCCGTTGAGTCGACCAGGAGAAGTGGATGTTACTGCTGATGTTGATTTCGGGGCGCTAAGAGAAGCAGTAAATCAAAGGGTATCATTGGAGGATAGCATAGAAAAAAGGATGAGATCTTTCGATGAGAAAAAAATAGAAGAAGGAAGAGAGATGAAAATTAATTCTGGACATGGAACAAGTAAACCAGAAACACGACAATATGAAGCTTTTGGCCCAATATCTCAAGGTCAGTTTCTGGCTTCTATGGGTATTGTAGATCGAGTAGAAAAGTATATTGAGGACGCTGAAACTACAGATGAACAGGCAAATGAACTATTCAGTGCACTGGAGCGCTTAGTTGAGGCAGATCAAATGGGAGAACGCTACAAGGTCATGGCAATCGCACCGCGGATAGATGGTGTATTCCCTCCTCCTGGCTTTTGACGTCGTTTGATAGATTCTAGATCATGTATATAATATTAAGTAATATTACATCAGTGTGATGACGACAGACCCATTAATGGGAGGCTATAAGAACAAGGATCTAACATAAAATATGTTTTTGCAATGTATTTGTACTAGTCATTATACTTTTGACCGTTGATGTCGATATTCGTCCTTTACAGAAAACTACAATCCCAACTAGGTCTTAACATCAACAGCATCGACGTCACCACTGACAGATGCCTTCAACTTATCCTTGAGCATTTCTCTAAAGTCCTGTAGCAACGCACTCTCTTTCTGCTGATTCTCTTCCAACGTTATTAATGCCAAGGCTCTCTGCTCCTCAGCGCTGTAAATTTGATTCTCCTTACGAATGCGGACGGCGTTCATACGAGCATGGCGTGATCCGGACATTACGAATCCAGATTTTTCGTACGCTTCAATGTCTTGAGATGAGTAACCGATTTCACCGCGACGTGGGATACGCAAGTTTTGTTGAACATATTGCGCCAGGGCTTCACCTTCTCCAGGCAACAGGGCAGACCCGTATGGCTTGTTGGAAGAAGTAGGATTCGAAGCGATATTACCACTTTGACCTTTAGATTGGGCTAGTGGCTGAGGACCTGCAAAAGAGGAATCAGAATCAGAGTCAGGATTGTGGTGCTGATGATGTCCTTGAATGGCCTTCTTAAAATCTGCTGCTTCTCTTAATTCATCTTCATCAATGGAAAGGTTCTCGTCCATAGTCGAACGGAATTTCGGAGGAACAGCTTTGTCAGAAGTGCCTTTTGAATGCTCGTCAGAAACTTCAGTCTTGACAGCTTCTTCGTTGTTTTCACTGCCACTATGTATATCAATATTTGATTTGGCACGATTTCGAGATTTCTTCTGGTACGAGTGCGACGATGAAGTTGAGCTAGATACGCTACTGTTGCTGCTGCTTTCAGATGAAGATGAATATGAACTGCGACGTCGTTTCCTGTGTCTACTTCTCCTTCTAGACCCTTTGTATCCTCTTGTCCTTGTTCTCTTGCGCCGAGAACGACGATTTTTCTTTGATCGACTGTCGCTAGAACTGCTGCTGCTGCAACTACTACTCCTGTCAATGCTACTTGCAGTAGATTCAGATGATTCTGTGGATGAAGATGAATCAGAAGAAGCAGAGCGCCTCCGGTTCGACTTCACATGTTTCTCCTTCATAGATTTTCTCCGGCCATTATTTTCGTCAGGTTTCTCTCTCCCTTGTGTCTCTTTGCCTATTGCACTTACTTCATTTATTTTTACTGCATCATCATCAAGTGGAAGATCCCAAACAAGAAACGACGGTGGTAATGACCCTCTATAATATTGCTTCATCTGAGACAACGAAACTTTCCATGCCGCTCCTCCATCAATATCTTGACTAGCGAGAGCAGCAGCATCTTGCTCTGAACGCAATCTCCTCCTTTCCTCTGCACGCTGATGCAACCAGTCTTCTTTGTTGCGATAACCATTCCGATAGCCGAACCCATTCTGGGAGTTTGAATCACCCCCTGTTCGTCCATAATAACCATTATTCATACCGTTAGTATATCCAAGGTCCTGTTCTCTTACAGGAGGATTTCCACGAGGAGGGGGCATCACGAATCCTATGCGTTTGTCACCCGTATTAGGATCAATGGCTGCACGACTGAGTCGAATTTTGTACGGTTGACCCCCAGCGGCACCGCTGTCGTGGGCATCGGGTGGAACAATTTCCAATACCAACGATATGACGCGTTCATCAATTTTCAACACTTCGGAAGGATGTTCCACTCGACCTTCCTCAGCGGGACGCAGTGCGGACACATGTATGAGTCCACGATAGTTTCTTCGATATTGCCCTCTGCCTTGATTAAAACAGCTGTTGATTACTGGATCGATAGTGACAAACGCACCATATGTCTCAATACGGCTGACAACTCCATGGACAATATCTCCAGGTTGGAAAGGTGGAGGAACAAAGTCACTTTGTTGGATTGAAGAACTGTGTTGATAGTGAGAGAGTTGGAGATGAGAATTGCAATCATGAGATGAGTTTGCAACAGCACCTCTTTCACGTCCTTCATATTCTCTATGATATGGGCGTAACTTATCGCTATCGTTTCGTTGATGATATCCATTATTGTATTTGTCGATGCTAGATGTGCGTTTATGCCTCCCATTTGAATCGTAATGTGTAACGTTGTGATTTTCATCATAAAGATCATATGTCTTATCTTTGTCAATGAGATATTTTGGATTGTCAGATTTGCGGCGAGAATCATCAGAGAAGTCAGAGGGTGATCTCAAATCAAATGAGTTCGTGCGAGACTCGAAACGAGCTCGATTTCCATGACAACTTCTTTCCTCTTGATCTCTGTTAAGATCCCTCTTTTGTTTAGGATTCTCAGTGATGTCTCTATCTCTTTTATTGTGATAATTTTCACCTTTCTCAATAATTTCGTCTTCTTCAGAGTCAAGACGACTTTCTTTTTTACAAAACGCATTTTTCTCCTGATAAAAATTATTTTTATGTTTATTATTACTGGCATGAATCTGTGGCACAGCTCTACCAAACTCATCTCGCTCTACTTCTTCTTCTGCATTACTTCCCACAGCATCACCACACATTATCGAACTGTTGTGTTCTCCTTCCTCATGTTCATTTTTGTCATCTCCATTGTCACTGTTATGCTGGCGACTAACCCTGCGCTGACTTTTGGTATGAAGCTTTTTCCGCAGAAGTTTCTCCTTCATTTCTTCCTCGCCGTACAGACAATTAGGAAGAGCCTCTGAATCGTCCTTGTTGGAATGCCGGTGCTCCAAGTTACTGTCAGGAGGGTTTTGGTAGTTCTTCTCGACTTCCTCCGTGCCCCATTGTACCATGATGCAATGATGTGTTTTCGCTGCGATGCACGAGATTCAGAGGGCCTTGTTCTTGTTGAGCTGGGACCAGGTAATTGTTGAGGCGGGTACGTGCTACGGTTAATCTAAGTGATTTTGTTGGATGGGATTGGAGACAAATGTAGTTAGGTGTTATTTTTTTGGTATTTTACTTCAAAAATTGCAGCAGACCTAATTTTCATATGTGTGTTGGTACCAGTGTATATGTTAGTCCCCCTTTACGGAAGAAATCTATTTATAAATTGCTAGTGACCATTTATAAATTGCTAAAA
>JALLAW010000832.1:0-11091 GCA_036939535.1 Cyclotella kingstonii | reverse complement strand
ACCGTAGAATCCAGTAGCAGCAAAAATGAGAACAACAACAACAACAACAACAACAACAACAACAACAACAACAACGCAACCAATAATAATGAGAAACAAGAACAAAGTGTGGCCATAGTGGCTCTTGCATCCCATCCCACCAATGGATACGTCTACGCTGCAACCTCCTCTGGAACAATTTACTCATTCTATCCTACCAAAGCCAACTACAAAATAGATGCGTTTGGAAAATATCGCTGGGTGCAGGGATGCGTTGCCAACGTCCGCCAAGTCTTTGGATACAACAGACATGAAACCGTGACGTGCTTTCACCTCCCCCATGGACGGAGAAACAAGTATAATTCAGCTGTAGCTACCTCGGCCATCCACAAATATAACAATAACCAGGGACTTTCTGCCTCTACTTCGGGAGTATCGGGTTCGCCTCCATTACCGACTAAAGTAGCTGCCAATGATGTTGAGCAGGATGTCAGTTGTGACCACTGTGTCATGATTCGTGCCTCTCAATCTGATAAAAGGGTGTTGATTGCTCACAGAGACCAACTTTGCATCTATGACTTTAGTCTTTCCACAAATACATCCTCCAACAACATGCCACACTACACTGCCAAGTCTCACCCTATCACTCCTCCTGAAGCAGTGCTGCTATGGACACATAAAATGGAAGAAGTTACCATCGAGCACTGCTCTATCTCTGGAGATGGATGTGCCATTGCACTAGTACTTAGAGGAGTGTGAGTGCCATACCCGTTTGGAGTAAGGACATTTATTAGAGATGGTGAGGATGGGTCTGGAATAGCACACACGTCTTTTGGGAGAGGGGAGACAAATGACAGTTGTGATGATAGACCCAATGGAAGAAGCGTGAATGGCAACCAGTCGAAAGTTGAAGCAGGTGGACGCAAGTCCCCTGTTGGAACCATCGAAAATCCACCCTTGCCAAGGACATCTCCTCTACGCAAGAAAAGTGCGGCCTATGAAAACGATTCGGGTGATGGAATTAATGATGCACTGTACAGTATTCAAACGAAATCACAACAAACAAAGTCAAGCAATGGAATACTCTACAAAACAGGACCTTTCCTTATCCACTCTGCTCCTGTCACACGCCTATCCTTCCGTAACTTTGGGACTATGACCTCTTCCTCTTCTCACAACTCTGGTAAAAGTTTTATAGAAGGAGACGATGAGGGAAACGATCTTTTACTGACCACATGCAACTCCGATTCCTCTGTGAGAATATTTAATCAGAACAGTTGGAAACAGTTAATGCATTGGAATTCACCACCCAAGTCTAGGGCAGATTGGGTGCGGGGAATCAGTATGGCGAACTTGGGTGATTTGGACTCATGCCCCACAAACCGTACTTCACTTCCTAATAAGACTGAAAGCGACAACCATGCAGGCAAGAAGCAGTCCCCCAATCCAAAAGATAGCTTGATAGAATCTGCAGATGCGGACTTTTCTTCTGCTTCTCGAAGTCCCTATAAACGTCAGTCCTCCTCCTCCAGCTCTATCTCTACCGATGCGGGCGCTAGGATCAATCACACCTTGCTGGGAGAGAATCTCCCTCCTATGCCCAATCCATTGGCTGTACCTTCTCACTCAGAGCCTGGCACGCATGCTGGGGCATGGATTGCCGAACTGACATTTCACAATGCCTTCCCAGCATTGAGATTGTCGCGATTATCATATATGAAGAGTGGAGAAGATGATGCACTGCCAGCACATTTTGAGAGTGTTGCAGCAATTTTACCGGCGGGATCGTTAGCAGAAGAGATTGTGCTGAGCGAATATGATGAAGGAGAGAGTAGGATGGAAGTGGAAGGAATTTGGCCCATATGGGATCCATGGGAATCGGAGATCAAAGGGAATAGTGGAGGAAGGTCATCAAGTGATCCTAGTCAAGATGGTGGAGCCAATGAAAGGGTGGTATCAGGTCATGCTGCTGGAATAGGTAGTGCATTAGATTACAAAGTCTCTGGAGCAACTGGTATCCATTCATCCTCAATGGGAGGAGCAAGATGGTTTAGTGATGGGGCTGATTTGGGTGGATCTCATGTGCCACCATCTGAACTTCGTATCACATCATCCCATCCTCGTAGGGATTGTATCACTCAGATTGAAATGCCCTTATGGTGTGACAAAGACTTTGGAGCAATGGAGTTTGGGTCCCCTTTGCGTTATGTCATGGCTATTCCTGGGTTGTTTGATTCAATGTGCTCGGAAGAATTGCCCAAGGCATCTCTTGAATTTGAAGTGGGTAGTAGATTATGCGCGACAGCATCTAGTGATCGTCGATCCATCGACTTATGTTGGAGAAAGCATGGCACTGTGAACTTAGAGGAAGACTTTGCGTCATTTGCCAATGGTGTTCAAGTTTTTCAAGATCTGAGTCTAACCCCCTTGCCGCTAATTCTTCCGTCCCTTCGTCTTCCTGGGAAACCTCCCAAAAATGGAGTCAACTTTGATGCTTTATTCACAGATAAAAACACTCTTTTTAGTCTGCAGTGGTGGCCCGATGACAACTTTGGTGGACCACCTAGACTAGTTGCTGTGACTAAAGGTGGCACAATTCTCGTATATGAAATGCCTCCCCCTTGGAGTGCCTTAGAACCTCCAATGCCTAGTTATGATCCATTTAATTCTTGTGAAAGTCGAGGTAGTAGTATCGCATCTGATTACGTTGTGGAACAGGAAGATGAACCTTCCGTAGGAAGTTTGGATGAGGAAAATCCATGGAAGGAGTATGTAGTCAGCATCACTCCTCACGCAGATTTCGGAATAGGTCTTAGATTAGAAGCTCAAGCCCAAGGCATGCCCCCCATAGCTGGATCGTTTAAAAAGCATCCTCTGTCAGGAGGACGCTTACCAGCGGAGCGTACTGGTACAATAGCATTAGGAGATGAACTTTTATGCGTAAATGATGTTACCCTTGAGGGATTATCGTTCGAAGACGCTATTGCAACTGTGCGTCAAATCGGGTTCGACTCGTTTGGTGCACCCCTTAGAATGCGCTTCCGTAGGCTCAGAGACAAAAGATCTCGTGGAAGTGGACCGACATCTCATGTGTCAAGGCCAAGAAGAGGATTAATGGATATCACTGAGGATGGGAGTTTTGTCACTGTTGAGGTTGGAGCAGACGCGGAAAATCAACAGGAGTTTGGCAGAATAATTGCTGTCGTTCGAAATGCCATTGTCAGTGATCATGACCCTTCAATGATTCCCTCACCACCTGCAATGCTTTTGATACCGTGGAACTTCGGCAAAGGTGCAATAGTTTCACATAAAATGTATGGCGGCTCATTGATACTGTGGGCAGTTCCTGGTGAGAGAATGATCAAGGCAGCTCGCTTGGAAGTAGTTCTCGATATTGATCCTGAAAATGCGCGTTTCATGGAGATTGGATCTATAGCCTTGGACGACCAGAAAGGTTCCGAACAATTAACAATTCAATCAATCTCATTGATAAGTTCAAGTGCAAAAGGTTGGTTGACTGCACTATGTGACTCAGCTGGCAATGTCTCACTGCTCTTCGTTGAGACTTTTAGTTTACCGTCAAGTGATTTAGGAAATGCTCCAAGTGTCAAGGCATCCTTCCGCTATTATTCAAGTATATTAAACGCTCATGGAATAGACAGTATATTAAAGAGGGAGATCACAAATGAATCTTTCATTTTGCGTTCATTTTCCGTGGAGATATTTGGTAGCTTGAGGAAAGACAACAGGCCTTGCACTGAACTGACAATATGGACTGCTTCACCACTAACTGCGTCCCAGGCTAGTACATCTTCTGCTGATGCAACATACAAAAGTTCTACAGTTTCTATTGCTGAAGTTCAAGAACTTAGTGATGAAGACATTTTAGATTTTAGATGGATCTCAAGTGGCTTTGTCGATGCTTATCCATGGCTGATACTGTTCACCCGAAGAGCGGCAATATTGTACCGTCGTTCGGGTAATCATTTACACTGGAGACTCTTGGCAGTATTATGTTATGAATCCAATGTCGTAACTGATAGTATCAGTCCTTGTGAGCTGTATCCTCATATGATATCCGCCTTTCGATCCGTTGTTTTAACGAACGATGAGATGAGCTGCATGAGATGTGATTGGCATCCCGAGTCAATTTTGGCCAGTATTTGCACTGAGGAAACAGGTGCTCAGTTAGCACTGAAACGGCAGACATATTCGTTGTATTCATGGTTGTCTCAGTGGATGACGGCTGACGAATCGTCGAGACCATCTTGGGATGCTCATGGACGTTTTGCAAATGCACCATTCCAAATCATTAACAATATTTCTGCGTGTACTGAATATGAAAAAGAGAATAATGCTGGTGAAACATCGAACCAATTAATGTCGGTGCTATCTTTAAACCCAACACCTGCAAAGGACCCATCTGAGGTTAAAGTGCTTTTGTCCGAATTACTGAAGTCTATCGACTCTGATGTTTGCTTACAACAAAAGACACTATCCGTTCGTGAAGTTTCTGGGAATAAGCACAAACTGGAGGTCAGCGTGAATAATCCATTGCCTGTACCTTTGCAGAAATTAAATAAAGATGAACTAATCTGCGTTTGGGCAATTGGTGATGTTCTATCTGAAATACCTTTATACAACAAACTTGATTCACTGTCTCAACGCTCTCTATTTAGTATTACTTTGATGAGACGACTAGTTGCTGCGCAAGAGAAATTACTCAACTCCAGTAAGTCAAAACAACAGGGGACATCCTATGAAGCAGTAAAACTAGCATTTGTGCGAGAAACTTCCAGCGTTGACCTGGAGCAAATCAGGATAAAGTTCAATACTGCCGCATCGGCTGCATTTCTGTCAGCTCTAATGAGTGACTCTCAGACACGCCTAATCGATGCTTGTCGTCCTAAGGATGGAAAGTTTGATTGGGAAGCAGCACGTTCAGTGGGTATTCCATTCTGGGTTCGTTCAAACAAGTTATTGATTTCAATTGCTGAAGAAATTGCAGCTGCTATTTACAAATCAACCAAAAATGTCATGGATTGTGCATTATACTATGTTGCTATGAGAAATATGAAAATGCTTCGGGCAATCGCTGCTACGGATAGATCTGACTCTGGGAAGAAGCTTCTTAAGTTTATTATTGACCATGATTTCTATTCTGACAGAGGACGAAAAGCAGCAGAGAAGAATGCGTATAGCTTGCTAAGAAAACGGAAGTATGCATCCGCTGCATTTTTCTTCTTGCTAACGGAACCTCCCATGATAAAAGCTGCTATGGATATAATTGTATCACAAATGCAGGATGAATCATTAGCTTTCTTCGTGGCTAGACTGATGGAAAACGTTGAAAAATCAATAGATTATGATAATGAGACTCTCACAATAGGTGGGAATTTTCAACTTAGTAGTATGGGAGGAGGTGGTGGCTTTGCTGAATCAGGCTTTGTCAATTCTAACAAAGAGGTACAGAATGACATTGTCAAGTTTGATCAATGGACACCTTCTCTTGGTCAAAGTGCACGTAGCATTTTGATGCCTCAGGAAATGGAAAATTCTGAAGACGATAACTGCTTTGCTGCCTTGCAGCTCATATGGCTGAATTGTCGAAACAAAGCAATGCTGCGACTTGCTCATATGTCAACTAAAAGCGAAACTGATGCCACTTTGATTCATGATGTCTTTGTACCCTTAATTTGTCAGGAAAAAGAAACTTCTTTAGAAAACTATTCAACATCATCCTACAGTAAATTGCTTCAGAAGACAAATGATGTCATTAACTTCTGTTCAGGTCCCTTTTTACTGAAAAAATTGAATCCCAAGAAAAGTATTATGTGGTCGTCAGCACTACTTGTCTCCAGAGCCCTAAGGCGCTGTGGTATGGAAATGCCATCAATGAAAATCTTACTTGGGCTTGAAGAGGTATCTTACGACGAAGAATCACCTGTGAAGAGACCTCCATTGAAATCAACATCCAAACCATCATCTCATTCTATAAAACCTGAAACGTCTACAGACTCAACCTCATTTAATGTACCTCACTCTTCAAATTCACAGTCTTCGTCAATATTTGATTCCTTTGAGTTACCGAAAGCTATGAAGTCTACTAAGCAGAAAAATGCCCAATCAGAAGAAATACAATCTTCAATATTCGATTCATTCGATGTCCCACCTCCTAAATCTAAGGCCATAAGACACGCAGTAGCAGAATCTTCTTTTTCAATATTCGACTCATTTGACCCACCACAATCTAACTATCTAGTTTCAAAGCAAACGCCAGCACCTGATTTGTCTTCATCAATATTCGATGCGTATGATACTCCTCCGCCGCGCCTTGTTCAACTCGAGTCAGATAGCACCCCAGCTACAACAGTTCTGTCATCCTGCGCGCATATATCAGCTATCCCCCCCTCACAAAAGCCCGACCTAGTTCCAATATCCAGTTCTAAGGTAGATGATATTTCAATACAGGGAGAGCAAATATATATTCCTGAATTTGTCCCATTGTGGGATGAGTGGCGTAGACATTTCATCCATGTTAATGCTGCACGAATTCTTTTACGTGAGATGGAAAGGATAGCAACAAGCTTTCATGGTGAGCCTCACTATTCCAACATGGAATCATTCATTCGACACAACCATCCTCTTATTCCACCAGGGGCAGCTGAAGTACTTCACACTTCCTGCAATGGTGACTGGCTGATAGACTCAATTCAAAAATCACTGAGTGATGTGCGGTCATCTTTCGGTTTGGAGGAGGATATCATCATCGAGCAAGCATTGGAACTTCTTTCTTTCAATAATAATCCTCGAAGAATAGTGCTCTCTGTCTTATTGCAATGTATATTAGGAAGAATAGACTTTGCTGAGGATGTTTTTCGCGATGCTGCTATGCGCCAAATTAACAGCTGTGAATTCATTGGATTATCCAACGACCCAATCGTCGAGAATATGAGCACTAGATATAACATGTCAAGTCAATGGGTTCGGAGGGATTCATTAAATGTCGTATGGCAATTGGAATTATGTCTTTGGCTCAATCGAGGTGGCACTTTTGATATTTCTCCCAGTGCTCTGAAGGAGATGTTTCTCGCTGTTCGTGTAGGTGTCGTTACGGCAAATTGGTGTCGTTGTCACCAAAGCCTAGAAACGTTGATAAAAGCAGAGCCTGATTGTCCTTTAAATTTTGACAAAGGGCGAAACCTTTGGAGAAGCATGAAAATTATTGTTGAAAACAAGGATACCTTAGAAAGTGTTGAAAAAGTTGCAAGTGGGGGATGGGAGTTTCTCGTCGACTGTGGTCGAGAAGAGGCAACAGAAATGCTTCGTGATGGATTGACTGGTCAATTCTTGATTCGTCCGCACTCGCAAGACCCCGGTGTTTTTACCCTTAGCTTCAAAACGAACCTTGTCCCTAGCGAACCTATACCTCCCCCTAAATGGGATGATTCCAGTGCCTCCACCACCAAAGCATCAAAAGAGGCACCATCAGCAGTTAAAATCATTAAGCGCGATGACGTTGTACAGCATGCTATCATTCGCCTTTCGGATTCTGGTTTCAGGTGTGGATCATTCGGTCCATTCACCACCCTTACTAAGTTACTTCAGACTGTATCTGAGTCGCTACCGTTCAACCTGAGATTTAATTCTCCTCCAATAAAAGGCATCATAAAGGAAACAGGAAAGCAGTCATCTCCAAATTCTTTCCTGTTTAAAAAATTAGCTCTGCACTCAACAACGGAATTTGTACACGTTGCATCAAACAGCATGAAAATTGAAGAAATCGATCTTTGTAAACCCAGCTCTTCTATAATCACGTCAAAAAGTTATTCTGAACAAGAATCATTGTCAGACTATGAAAATCAATATGAGCTTAAGAGAACCTTCGGGCAATTTTCCCAGTTGTTATTTTTGACGGAGTTCAGGAAAGAATCCTGCGCTATAGCCACTGCTCAAACATACGAACCAACAAGTACACATGTCCCGAATGCACATGCTAGTAATAGTGATGATTCCATGGACGAGTTTGATGGGAGTATTTCAGAGGAATCTTTGGATGTGGATGAAGAGGAAAATCTTGGTGTTGCTTCAAGGATGATCCGGCCATTGCTCAACTGGATAAGAGCACGAGAAATCGAACTAGTGGAAGAGATTTCTCCTAATATCATGGGAATCCTCCAATCACCATCAACAATTCCTCTTTCGGTTTCCATCAATGCTTTAGGAGATGAGATAGAAGTTCCTTCAATTAACTCTGGAGAAAGTAACATAGTAGGGGGTGATGCCATGATCCGTCACATGATACAGGCTGATTCAGGTGTAGCTTTCCGCACTCTTAGAGTAGGGGAACCTGGAAACAGTGTCCTTGTTGTACTCTTCGGTAAAGAAGATGCAATCAAGTGGCTCACTACCAATATGACCGGTAATGATGAATCTGAAGCTGTAAAAAGACTCAAAGCAATGGAACTCATGCGAGTCATTGAGCCAATAACTTGGAATGACCTATCCCTTCCAAAAAGCTACGCTGCTAGTCATCCCTCTGCTCATTCTCGCTATCGATTTGTGGATCCTTGGGAAGTTGAGGCGCTGGAAACCAAAGCCGATGAAACTGCTAGTGCATCGCTTGGTCGGGGACGATACCAAACCTTGACATCAGGCTTGATTGCTAGCACTTGTGAAAAGATTGTTCGAGCTACTGGTGGCCTACATTTACTAGGTTTGTGGAGCACATTGAAGGGGGGCACGTACTTGACGAAAGCATTGTGTTCGGCACAGCCATCTTGGGAACGTCATGCTGGTGGGGACTTATTAATGAAGGGAGGTTTCTTGATGGAGCCTTCTCCCTATGAAAATAGCATTCGAAAGCATCTTTATGGAAACTCCTTGTTTCGCCGAATGAAACTACCCCATCGTTTTCTTGCACTGCTGCACATCGAATTACTGGATCTCAAAAATGTGACCGCACCTAGTGGTTCCTCTTCTCTCACAGCCTATGCTATGCTTCGTCTAAAGAGGAAGGGATCCTCTGCTCCACTCAACCACAAAGCTAGATCACTAGATAGTGCCATGACTCATGCAAAAAAGATATCCAAAATTTCAGGGCCAAACGCCCCTGCATCATGGGGCAGCCTCGTCAGGTTTCGATTTCCTTTGCCAGAAGATGTCAACTGTGAAGGAATTAGTTTTGATTTAGACAGAGAATCATTATTCAAGGTGAGAGTTATGTGGAAGAAATTGTATCAAAAGGCATGTGGATACATGTATGCATGACATTTTCCTCTGACATCTGAGAAATTCGGATTGTTACCAACTTCATGATTAATTTTCACTCGCAGGGTCCACCTACGTGTCTACAAGTGACCGTGTATGAAAAGAAATTCATGAGCGATGTCGAACTTGGAGGAGCAGATGTCAGTTTAAACTCATTAAGCAGTGGTGGACAAATAGAAGAATGGGTTCCTCTCCGAGTGGGCAAAGATTCTATTACTTGGTAGGCAAATGTTTGGAATGCCAACTTTTGTTTCTTTTTGATGACTGTATTGTGATAATTTTCTCTCTCACTTTTCTTTCATTTTCATGTTAGGTTTGCTCGTATGAGAATTTCCCTTCACTTTGAGCTCATGAGTCTGGATTCCTTTTGTGACATGTCAGAAGAGGGTAAAACAGACAATTGTCCCAGTGTGGGTCTGAAGAAAATACGTAATCTGAGTCGTTTAGGAGCACATGAAGACCATAAGGTTAAGAGCAGCATTAGTACCCCTGATCTAATGGGTTACTTTGGGAATATGCGTTACTAGAGTGAGAAACTAATTCAGTTGTGCGCACGTGATATTCTATGACATTTAAATCTAATCCATTAGGGACAATATGAGTAAATTCAATGTAAACAATATTGTTATTCATGCTGGTGATTCTGTCTATTTTGACTTGTATGAAATGACAGTATCTAGCCTCATCAGAACAATGGCTCGTGCCATCAGAAGCATAATCATAGTTCCAAGATTTTTTGGTTGACCATTTTTTTCCATCAGATCAATAGAGCGAACTCTGTAGGAAACACTTCCATCTACGCTAGTCCTGGTTTCCATTTTCGTAGAAAAAATATGTTTGTCGCTATTCTTTTTTTGATTCGTTTGGTTGTTGCGGTCGAGTTCTTCCTCTAATACATGTATGTATTTTGCAAGGTATTTCTCATCAGTAGTATGGACAAAAGTTTCAAACGGCAGCAAATCTTCTCCATTCATCCTGTTTCTGATTCGACATGTCCACCAGTATTGTAAATGGTCCCGAAACGAATGTCCACAGAGAACACACTGATCTAATTTTGCTCTTCTACCTCTCTGCCACTGCTCCTGCCAATACCGCTGCTGTTGCAGGTTGTTGCTGTATTGCTGCAGTCGAAGAAATTTTTTCCCACCTCGGCCCTCGATGATGACGCTATTGTATTGATAATCTGTCCTTCGTCGGAGAGCGAAGGAGCAGATGTCCCAGAGGAAGAAATGGCAGTGGCAGGAAGAGTTGGGCTGTTCCAACTGCAGGTTTGTAGCATGTTTTGCGATGGTGCCTGTTGTTGATGTGCGCCTTGACGTAGCAGTGGCAGGAGAAGAGTCAACGAGCAGTATCACTGATGAAAGAAGGGCAGTTGCGAGGAGCCGTTTCCTAGTCATGTGAGTGAAATATTGAAAATGACCAGCACGACAAACCTACTTATGGTACCGTTGAGTTTTCTAAACACCCGTCCTTAATACGATAAAAATGGTTGTAAATCTATTTTATGACTCCTATACTTCTTAGCAAATACTACCTCTGGTCCACTTAGTTAGCACGGTTCTATTCTCAGGGGCACGTCTCAATCAATTTTTCGAATTATCAACTGAAATTTGGACACAACATCGTTTCTATATATATATTGAATAGATGTACTACTCGGGTTTTTATTGTAACAGGATTTTTCTCTACCTCTATGTATGCTCGTCCTCATTGGACGATTCCTACGTCTCTAAGTTAGATTGCGTTTTGACCGAAATTCGTGAGATCACTGTGATTACTCTCTCCTTATGTGTGGACTAAATTTCAAATACAGTAGGAGTACTATGTCCGCATGTCGTGTCT
>JALLAW010000831.1:0-11038 GCA_036939535.1 Cyclotella kingstonii | reverse complement strand
TACGAGACAGGGGAGTGCGATAAAAGCAATTTAGATTTTGCTGGCAACCAGGGAGGAAAAATTTAGCGATTACTTCGCTAAACACCACTCACCGACATACCATAGAACTATGGGCACGAATTTCTCACGAAAATAAAAGAACTCCAGGAGGTTCGTAGGAACTAATAGGAAGACATACATAGGTAAGCTGAAAAGGGTGTGTCAGACCCTGAAGGTCTGGCCGCCTGACATATGCGGATGAGAAATCAACCCTTAAAGGTTTATGATTTCGAATACAATTAGCTAGTACTCATAAATTTAGTAATCACCTAGTTATACTTAATCGATTAGGCATTGTCTCGCATCTACTTGTCATTGATGTAAACTTCAAAAAATTTCATCCATTCTTCAGAGTATTAAATGTAAGCGATGATTCTAGATGAAAGGTTACGTGCATTTAACTTAGACTGCGGTGAGCGTTTGTCAATTGTTCAAAGATGTCATAAAATTGACAAAAGTAAGGTAAAAAGTATACGTAAGTTTTTACAATTTAAACATGAACTATGGTATGTTTTTCAGAGATGGCATTTTTTGACGAGACTTTACAGTAACTTTCATTAATACGACATAAAGTTACATCAAGTTTCGTCAAATTTATGTTATTTCCCAAAAAATTGTTATGTGTAAGACCGTGTGATGACATGGAAATCTACATACGTGACATTTTATACAGCTAATTTTTTGGTGCAGCACTTACAGTGAGTTGGATCTGACTTTTTTGCTATGAGATCAGTTCAGACATGCTAGGTCAGATCCTACTTGCACTTATACCGCGCACTAGATATGGTACAAAGTTAGCAAAAACTAACTTATAGCAGTTTGACAATCAAATTTTTGAACTGGAAAGACCGCCTCACTAGAAAGAGCTATCGAGCTCCTGATTTTGTCAAAGCCACTCATGGATGTTATGTGACTGGCCGTAATCAATTGAATGTGTGCCAACAATATGAATGAATTCACTAGTGAAATAAAAAGGTATTGAAATAGGCGTACTATTGAGGTTTTTACTGTTACTGTATTTTATAGGTGGAGAGTCACTTATGTATGCTCCTCATAAGGCCCAAGTTTGGTACGGGTAATTCCCCTTGTCAACACTTATATTTCATATGAATATAGACATGTTATACATTATTGAAAAGCTTTTTCAAGCGCTATCCATCCATGTATTTATTAATAATAGCATCTCCAACAGTCATGCGAAACTTGAACGGTACAAATAGGTATCTTTTTTATGTACCGTTACACTCTTTTCCGCTTGTCCCATTGGTAAAAAGGATTCTGTCCCAGTGTATTACTTCGCCTAGAGAAAATATGTAGATTCTACATACTTCTACTATACGCTGCATGCTACGTTTGACGATAAACAATACATTGAATGTATCTTGTAGAATCATCTATACTACTCTTGATTTTTTAAACGTATCGCTTTTTTTCAAGTAGCCATAACTTTATCACTGTCATTCATGTATGTACAAACTATGCATGAGAGTACTAACTTTATTGCGGGCTTTCCAATGAAAGTGGTCCGGGGCTGTAATTCTCGCTGAAAAAAGTAATGTAACAAGATACCTTTGCATTTTTCAGAGTTAATTGTAAATCCATCCGCAAGCTACAGCGAAAGTATGGAAAACAAAAACTGTTGGTATAGTAATAGCTTTCGTTAAATTATCTTTCCAGAACATTTAATGGGATTGAATCTCCTGGATATTGACTGAGATACGACTCATCGAAGAAACATTTTTTTGCGATTTTAAGGCGGTTTTGCGGGACCCCGGCGAGGCAATCTAAAATTCACTTGCGAACGATTGGATGCTACCCTAAGATCTGATTTGAAGAGGTTAGTGTTCTAACTTTATTTGAGAGAATCGCATGACATGCCACCTGCCTCCCAAAACACATCACCACTAACAACTCTGGCATCCCCCAGGTAGCCAACGTTGGAGGTCATATCTCCACCAAAAAATGTCGCTGGAACTTCAAATCATCACCATTCTTTTCTAAACTCTCCCTCCTACGATACTGTACCAGTAGTCTCTGTTCGCACCAGTCCTCGTTTCGGCCGGCCCAATGTAGCTGCCACAGAGGAGCAACCACTATGGGCGATGCCAACGCCCGGTACTCTTCTTCTAACAGCTGCCGCCCGCGATAACAAGACGAGTTGTTTAGAAACACACTTGACGACAACACCTCAATTTATCTCGCAATGCCCTCGGTTGATAATTGAAAGAAATATTACACACGTGACTTCACCAGAAATGCCATCGTCCATCAACTGCTGCTGTGACTTACTGGTCCCACACTCCGTTATGGCATGGTAAGTGTGGTAAGTGATGTTGCGAGGATGCTTGACGTTGACGGATGCATTGTGAGCCGAATTCAGCGATGTGTTGATGATTGCTTGCAAAGTGATTTGCCGATCAACACTAGCTCCAAAAAGGCTAGGATCTGCGGCGGAAAAATCTGTGTTGACCTTGATGATGTTGTTGCCATTCCTCTGAATAAGAGGAGGACACATCTTACTTTGGTCAAGAGTCTTGGAATGTCTTGCACTGTTGCTCGTCGTCTTTTGAAAGATTGATTGTTGCAAAGTGTTGTAAAGAGCAGACTCACTCCCTCTCACATGGAAACTCGCTTGAGACTTTGCCATTCACATCTTGAGCTGCAGGACAAACGCTTCAAGAACATAAAGGACCTCATCCACTTGGATGAATCATGGTTCAACATGTGTAAGATCAAGGATCGATTCTATCTCAAAAGAAAAGAATTGGACCCATACAGGAGTGTGAAGAGTACGCTTCACATCAGCAAGGATATGTTTCCAGCTGCTGTCGCCCGGCCACAGTGGGACCACCACAAGAAGGCCATGTTGAATTGCAGGCTTGGCATTTGGCTTTTGGTGTGTGAATGGGTAGCGCAGAGGTCTTGTGAGGGTAGACATCAGAGGGGAGACGTCATTACGGAACCTTACACTGGCATCAAGAAGGAACTATACAGAGAGTTCCTCATCAAGAAGGTCCTACCAGCCATTAAGGACAAGATGCTTGGTGGCGCAACACGAGAGCTCATCTTTCAAGAGGACAACAGCCCTGTGCATATCCTACAGAACGGCCCAGCGCTCCTGAGTGTAGGTCGGGAGTTGCATGTAAACGTCAAGATTCGGAATCAGCAACCTCGCCCCCTCAGTCACCAGATCTAATTGTTTTAGATCTGGGTCTTTTTTAACTCATTTCAGTCCATCAAGGATGACCTTGCTCTTACAAGTGTGGACTCTTTAATAGGAGCAGTCGAGTATGCCTTCATTTCACCATAGCGTTTAGCTTTGGAAATGATTGGGGGCTCTACAAATTAAGATGAGTGAGATCATTATACAAGATGGGGGCAAAGATTACAAAATTAAACACATGAGGAAGGAACAGGTGGAGAGGGATAACATGTTGGATTAATCCATTGGGTTGGATGATGTGATCCAAGTTGAATTGACTGAATAACTGGTTTCTTTTCCTAATTACGGTTTTTATTGCCATGCACTCTAACTTTAACTAGCTAATCATAGTAAAGAATAGACATGTCACCTGTAAAACTAGCTTACAGTACAATCTAGCTAATGATTAATCAGTGTATTAATACAACAATTAACTATTCTTTGAAAATGTGAGTGTAATTTCAGGACATAGTAGTACTTCATACAATATGACTGGTGGGAGAAAAATTGACTCTACTGCGGTAGATATTTCCATTGTGCCATTGTAGCAGGACTAGTAGAGATGCCTTAAAACCAATGCTTTTAACATACTAGTCCATCCCAGAATATATTAGAGTTTTTTTGTACATGCATATTTATAAAACTATGTCATAGCCTAGATATTCCATACACCATTGAAAAACTCTGTTTAAGGGCTGTCAATCAGAAGTGGTTTGGTGGTAATTAAAAGATTTCTGGAGAAATTATTGAATACCTACTGTTGAAACAATCGAATTTGAGAAACCATTGCCAAAATCTAACTTCTGAACATTTCAAATTTAATATAGTTTTTGAGTTGGATAGCCAAGTAAATTTGATTTCTTTTGGGCTATTATTTGCTTTTATCATGCCAGATCTCACTTCTTGGCACAAATCTAAAGTTAAATCATGGATTCCAGGGAGTGAAAACATACGATAATCTATAGTCAGCCTTCTTGAGATGCAAAAATTACATGTCAGTGAGTGACATAAGAGCACAACTGACACCAGCCATGATTTCTCCATCTGACCTCCCTGCTCCTCCACTTCTCCAGCCAATATCACCACCCACACAATCTCCCTCACCACAAGAAGTACCTCAGCTGTAGATCCTTCAATACAAAGAGCAGATCCCACTCAAGCACAATGCCTTGGTACAAGTGGTCACTTGTTGCTTCACTACAAAGTTAGGGAGGAAAGGACTGTCCAAACAATTTGTGTGACTGGGAGCAAATATGGAGGGAAATCAAGAGCTCTATAGGATATCTTTCCTCTCTCCTAGAGAGAGAATAGTAGGAGTACTCTAGAGAGGAATTTTGGCAGCCACTCATCTTTTTCCATTTTCCCTCAACTTCGTGTGCCCATGTCTTTCTCCCACCACTACTGACCCATTATTGGTGACACCAGAATCAAGAGCCATGCAGAAGCCTACAAGAGCAACTCACGTTCCAATCCTATTGATAATGTTACTGCTGATGGTAATGTCTTTGGCATGCGGGCTAGTGCCATCGTCGCCGTTGCACCATCTCAGGAGACAATCACCATCTTCTCACAACATACAAGCCGTTGCCTATTGTCAACGAAACTCCAAGCTACCATTATCATCCGCCACATCCAATCTTTCTTCTGTCAAAGTTCAAAATCCACAGAACTTGGGAAAAATACAAGCATCCATTGTCAAAGCAGGAATGATTTCCTATATTGTGTCCATGTGTTTGGCTCTTCCATTGACTCTATTGCCTGTGCACGCTCTGCACAAGGCCAGAATCATCAACCGCATTCAAAAAGAGAGAGTATCACTGCACATAGCTCAATTCTGTAGCCGATGGCTACTGAGTGTCTTCCCTTTTGCTCACAAGCGAGTGATTGTGGATGAGACAGACGAAAATTTCAAGAATCCTTCCCCCACAATCTGGGTTTGTAATCATATCAGTCTATTGGACATATTTTTTGTCCTGGCGTTCGACAGAAAAATGAGAGGAAAGAATCGTCGACCCATTAAGATATTGTACTGGAAAGGCTTGGAATCCAACCCAATCACACGTTTGCTGTTCCAAATGTGTGGGTTCATTCCTGTGGATATGGCTGACAATGGAAATGGCACGGCGAATGAATATGATCCAAAATCATTCAAACAAATGTTAAAGTCAACAAAGGTAGCAATCGAAGAAGGTTTCGATATAGGATTGTTACCCGAGGGTCAACCCAATCCAACTCCCGAGCGAGGATTGCAGCCAATCTTCACTGGGGCATTTACTTTGGCAAAAATGTCTCGACGTCCGATACAAATGATTGGCTTGTATGGACTTCAAAAAATGTGGCATCCTGATGGTAAAATTGGTATGAAATGTACGGCACGTGATATGGCTGTGCGTGTCTATCCTGGGGGACGAATATACAAAGAAGCTGAGGAGTTTCGTTCTACCTTTGAGGCAGTTGTTGGATACTTTGGTGCGTATGGGAAAGATATGCCTATCCAGGAGCTAGAGATGTGGTTAGATGGGACCATGTGGGAAACAAAACGTAGTCAACGCAATGGAACTCAATTAGAAACAGGTCACGGGAACACGGATACAAAGAGTACTGCAATCACTCATGTCGCGCAAGAAACGACAACACTATCGGACCATAGAAATCATTAATTATACAAGCACAACACAACGTAGATGCACAAAGTATACATGTTTGTTTGTTATCGGTAGGAGAGGCGCGTGGAAACTTTGTATAAAAGTATGTTCAAATATTCTACTTTTTCTTTGCCGTAGTAACATTGTGCATAAAAACGACAATATCACCCTCTTGCATGACATAAGTTTTTCCTTCCTGTCGATATTTTCCAGCCTCCTTTATCTTTGCCATTGATGCCTGTCCATCATGTAATGCCTTAAAATCATCAAAGTTAGCTACCTCAGCCTTAATAAATCCCCGTTCGAAATCCGTATGAATTACCCCTGCAGCCTGTGGTGCTAATGTACCTTTCATAATAGTCCACGCCCGCACTTCTTTGGGTCCCGCAGTATAAAAGGATTGGAGACAAAGAGCCGTTCGTCCGGCACGAATGAGACGTGGGACAACCGATTTGACCTCAAATCCTGGTCCTGTAAGACCCATTGCTTTCACTTCTTCTTGGCACTGGTCAATGTGAGCTGGAAACGATTCGGTGATACGAATGCCATCCAATCCAATCAAATGTATCATTAGTAGGAAAGGCAAGGTAGATGTTAGTGTTGGAATGGAGAAACATCAATTCTATGCTTGTTCTTACCCTTTTGTGCCTCCTTATTGTCTGCCATTTGAAACAGTTCCTGCTCAAACTCACAACTCATGGGAATTATCTGTCCCCCACCGTGTCCATTGACCCATTTTTGTATTTTTGGCAGCCATACATTTCCCTTTCTCAAGAAACTCTTTTTGGACATGTTGATGACATATATTTGCGGCTTGGTAGTAATCAAGCCAAAGTCCCGAATGAGGTCCACCTCCGCCATGGTAAAATCCTCGCATGTCTGCACGGGTGTATTGGATTCAATCAACTTTAAGCACTTGTCATAGGCCGACTGAAATGCTTCTCCCAGTGGTGGATCGGCCGAGCGAGCAATTCCCTTCTCCTTCCGAATCCGATCCTTCTCCTTGTCAATGACTTTGGCCAAGGTTTCTCTGTCTTTGAGACAGAGTTCCGATTGGATGGTATCCAAATCTCGAATGGGATCAACCGAATCATCTACATGGATAACCTCCTCACTATCAAAGGCCCTGACGAGATGAAAGATTCCATCTACGGCGGCAATGTGAGAGAGAAAGGCGTTTCCCAAGCCGGCGCCCTCCGAGGCTCCTCGAATGAGGCCAGCAATATCCACGATCTTGAGAACGGCAGGTACAATCGACTGTGGCTTGAAGGTATCCACCAAGTACTTGAACTTTTGATCGGGAACGATGGCCTGCACAATGTTTGGGTCGATTGTGCAAAAGGGATAGTTGGCGGCTTCGGCGTGGGTGGCACCGGCGAGGAGGTTTGTTAGTGTGGACTTGCCGACGTTGGGCAGACCGACAAAGCCCATCTTCAGATCGTTCTTCACACGGCCGAAACGGGCAGCTCGCATGAATTTGGCGTCATCGTCGCAGTCTTTGTTTTTGTTCTTGGGTGGCATGGTGACAGTGATGGATGATGGAGGATGGAGGAGAGTGAGAGTATCGTGTCACTCGTAAGATGTGGTGCGAGTGGGTGCCACCACAATGATACCGAAATTCCTCCGACTGTCGGATCCAGATTCCATAAATCTATGGAAATAATGGTCCGGTCATTCTCGGAAGTTATTGAATTTATGGCTTGAAGCGATTCTCCCAACGTTTGAGAGAGTAACACTATTATATAGTAGGAGTAGTAGTATGTTCAAAATAAATAGTAGGAGTAGTTACGTGCCTACAGTACTTATGACAAATAGTACTCCTACTATACTCCTACCGCCGACAGTCGTTGGATCATGATGATGTTGTTCGATCGCGACAATGAATGGTGATCCAACTCTCGATCGTTCCACTCCCATCAAAAATTCCGATCTCAACTCTTCCCAACGATTCTCCAAAAACCTCCTCAAGTCTCAACTCAAATATTTACGGAAAGTGAAAAAACTAGAGACACGCATCGCTCATGCCATCAGTAGAAGAGATCCAACGGTAGAGCAGCAGGCACGACAGGATTTGGAGGAATTGATTGTGTCACAGTTATGCTTGGGAGAAGAGACACAACCTTTGATACTGTCCTCTACTACTATGGCACATGAAAGTCATTCAGCAGATCCGAAAAGGGCAATTGCCCTTCATGGAGTAGCGCTGATATTCCGAAAGCTCCTCTCAATGAGGCGTCACTGTCAACATCAACAGAAAGATGATGATGATACTAACAATCATCACACCAAAACGAGAAACCTTCTTCAACACATGACAAAAGGGACACAAACATCCGAAATGTTTCAAGATAGATCCACCTTGCGAGGTTATGTTCGAAGAAAGTTTTATCAAAGGGCTGTGTTGGTGATTGATTCCTTTCGTAGAATTTGTACCTACTGCTCCCTGCACAATCACTCATCTCACTGGATCATGCAGAATCCAAGCATTCCTAGTCACTACCAACGGCAGCAAAAGTTAACAATGATGTGTTGGGAAAGATTGGCACATGTCCAGACGGCCTGTAGTATTGGATGCGGACCCGGAAATGATATTGTAGGTTTGATTGAATTCCTTCAAATTTATGTTTCCAATAAGCAACAAACAAACGACGATATCTCTACTAATGTCATGAATGTCTCAACAAAACCGCAGTTACAAGCGGTTTTATTTCTAGATTTTGCCATCAATGAGTGGAAAGAGGCTGCATTGGATGATTTGATGGAAATTATTGTGCCACAAAAGGTGGATAAGGTGTACTTTGAAACGTGTGATGTAACAAACCTTTCATCAAGAATGAGTACACAGGAGTCGGAACAACATTCCCTACCAAATTTTGACAAAAATAATGATTGTATTGCCCAGTTTGTGCAGCATACAGACATTTTCTTAACTTCGTATCTTCTCACTGAGACTCGTAACAAATGGGATGCGTTTTATGTTCAACTTGTGGAACTTGCACCTGTTGGGGCACTGTTTTATTTTGCTGAACCAGTGCCCTGGCAGCTTCATCGATTAATACGATTGTCTTCTTCTAGCTGTGATGATGATGATATAAATAACAATATTAGCTATGCGCCTTTACATCAGTTGCATTTTGTTTGGATCGATTCTAGTATGCACTATCCAGAACTTCAGTCATTGGATGTGCGAATTGGAGGTCCAGCAGTGTTACTTGCAATAAAAGTTTAAGTATACCTCAAGTACGATAATCAGAAATTCTCACACAACAGTGATTGCTATCTCACAACGCAATAAATCAAGGGAATGTTGATTCTTTGCAAGTAGAGTTTAGAATCATTACAGTTTCAAGATAGAATATTTTATGTCTATTGGAGCTCTAAACAAAATGCTGTTCATGGACAGTCAATGTCCATAGATAATGTCACTTAAAATTCCTTTTGATAATTTCTTCTAGCAACTTCTACAGTCTTTCCATCGACCTCTACCACAGCGGTCCCATCAGGCTTAATGTCTATAACAACTCCTCGCCCGGCACTAAATTTCACAGTGTCACCAACACGTGCCCAAGCACTTCCCACCGCAACCATGTCATTGGCGTCTGTCTCGTTACTTTTCTGAATAAGACCAGATGTAATGCCAAGAGCATCAGTGATGCCATAAACTACTTTCTCCAAGTTTAGAGTGTAAAAATGTAAGATTTGGACACCAGAATCAAGCAAGCTGGCACAAAGCTCTGCACCAAAGTCAACTCCAAACGCTTTTACTGCCTCTGGATCATCTCTCATGGAGTCCATTTTTTCCTCAAGGGCTTTGGGCACACGAGTTTTGCAGAATTTAGTCATTTTTTTAAACCCTGGGTATGCATTGATGCACATGATTCCTGGGACGATGGGACAGTTGATACCCCATGCTCGGCAATCTTTCACAAATGTTATAAATACTTCAGGGTCGAAGAACATTTGGGTAATGATGAAATCTGTGGTATCAAATACAAGCAAAACAAATGAATGTGTAGAAACATAAACTCTGCAACAGTATATGATACTACTGCCAATGATTCCAATGCCTCAGTCACTCACCTCCACCGGAATCAATTTTTTCCTTTAGATAATTCATTTCTTTTTCATAATCCTCATCCTTGCACACATATGTCACTCCATCATGAGTACAGCACCTTCCCTTTTCCGTCTCTGACATGTTCGCAACTTCCTCCTCACTCAGTTGGGAAATGCGATTCGGATGTCCCTCAGGATATCCTGCAACAGAAATACCAAAGCTATCCCCAAAATGCTGACGTATGTACTTCACCAGATCAAGCGCACAGGTAAATCCACCCTCGGTCGCAGTCCACTCGCTTTCTCCATGGGGAGGGTCTCCTCGCAGCGCAACAATGTTTCGAATACCTCCATCAAACGCACGTTGGAGAGCATCATGAACGGCCTTAATGGGGTCCCCGTCTTTCTCCATATTGGTGCATGTCAGATGCATATTGGAAACGTGCCCCGCTCGATGAGCGTGAAGTGCGAGTTCTAACGAGAGCTCAGCTGTGGATCCTCCTGCACCCCACGTCATGTCAGTGTAGAGGGCGTTGGAGTTTAGGAGCATGCGGTCCATGCGAGCATGGAGGTTTTTCACGCCTTGTTCGGTGCGAGGTGGGAAATATTCCAAAGACACATGAGCACGTGCAATGGGCTCCTTTTTCAAGAGGTCGATGATTTTGGGGTCTGGCTGACGATCGGAGTGACCGTTCATGGTGATTGGTTACTACTGAATTGTTCACGTAACCGCCGAGAAGTCAAGAGACTGTAATATTAGAAAGTCAGAATGGGGTACTGTATCCAAAGATTAATAAAGAACACAACTGACGAATGAGGGGGGCAATCATTGATGAGTCTCTAGAGAGAGAGAGAGAAGATCCGGCGTGCCACTCGACAATAGGACTCTTTCTTCTACATGAAAATAGTATCTAGACGTTTCTCCAGCCACATACTTGCTCCTCCGTGAAGATCGCGTTCTATACGGCACGTTCTCGTTGAAAGATTGACTACTCTGATGCTGTTCATTTGTGACAGAAACGAAAAAATTATCTGTGATTAAAGTTTTCGTTCGTTTCGGATGAATCTTCTATGCAGACACATCTATGTTACAATA
>JALLAW010000830.1:0-11046 GCA_036939535.1 Cyclotella kingstonii | reverse complement strand
ACACCTATGTACAATCTATGATTGAGCATAAATAAGTAGGAGATACCTACATATAAAATTGGTTCACGTCAGTGCTTTGTACGGACTTAACAGTGTAGAGCCTCATTTAGAGCTCATCTTGCTGGCTGTATGAAGAAGCTGGGTTACCTAATCTATGGCTAAACGTGTCATCTAATCCTGCTACAAAAAGATGCTATTACAGTTATGTGCTTATATGAGCGGATGACATACTATGTGTTCACCAGGATACTATGCTTATACTCAAAGAAATCGGCAAGAACTTCAAATAAAAGTCTGGATCTGATGGTGATCCTGACTTGTACCTTGGTACTGAATTGAGAGAGGTTAAAGTTGCTAATGGAAACAGAGCTTGGTCTCTCAGTTCGTTCAAATATGTCCAAAAGTCAATAATGAATTGCGAACTGCACTCGATGGACAAGTTGCTTGAAAATATGTTTACAATAGAATAAAATGCTGATGCTAGTCCAGTGCTGGAACATATTGAATCCTCATACTACCAATCTATAATCGATGTACTCAGTTGGATTATTGAATTAGATAGAACTAACATTGCCACGGAAGTGTCCATGCTGTAATCTAATCTTGCTATGCCCCGTGAGGGAGAGCTAGATGCTGCTATGCATGTGATGGCTTACCTAAAGTACCACCACAATGCTCAACTGGTGCTTCATCTCACTTATTCAACAATTGCTGGAGAAAATTTCTCAAACTTCTGATGAGAGCAGTTCTATGGTGACGTGAAGAAGACTATCTCTCTAAATGCACCTGTAACCTTTGGCAATGAGTTTTACATACGATTGTACGTTGCCTGTGATCATGCTGGTGATCAATTTATAGAAAAGTCTAAAACAGGTTTCCTGATCTACCTAAATATGGCACTTGTGAATTAGATCTCCAATAAACAGCCCACAACAAAAACTTCAGTTTTTGACGCTGCATTTGTTGCTGTGAAACATGGAATTGAAACGCTTCAAGGGTTGAGGTATAAACTGCGAATGATGAGAGTTCCATTTATAGGAACGTCACATGTCGATGGTGACAATTCCGTCCTCACTAACTCACAGAAGCCACAGTCACCACTGAAGAAGAAGTGTAACTTCATTTGCAACACGCAGTCCAAGAGGCTGTTGCCATGGTTGAGTCTATAAATACACCTGTTCAAACTGCTGACAACCTTGCTGATATTTCGACCAAAGTGACATTTGGTGCTAAGAGACAAAATTTGGTGTCTCATGTGCTTGATGACTTTACTCATCCTGAACAATGATGAATGGATCTGTCCATGTAATCATTGAGGGGACTGAGTTGATGAGTACGTACAATTGTGACAAGGGGAAGTGCTATCCCACATCTGTCAGAAAAAAGGCCACATAGGAATTGCTAGCTGAGACTTCAGCGAGTACTCAACATCTGCTATACCAAGCACATATAGAGATTAAAACTATAATAGTTATTACTTACTGGGTATAGTAAGTGCTAAGGATGATACAGCGCAATTTATAACTCTGCTCATCCCAAACACACCCAAAACACATCTACCATAATTGCTTAGTCTTAGCACTTTTACTAAAAAAGATAGAAAAAGCCTGGACAGTAATAAGAAATTGCAATACTCACATAGTTTACATTTTTTAGATATAGATCACGTACTAAAATTACTATGTTAGCTTGATAATTAAGAAAAATGTATTACAGAAAATATTTTTACAATTCATGACTGACAGAGTTAATTTCGTGGGTCCTTTGGTATCTCCAGAAAAAATTTAAGTGGACAGACTAAAGTTCTTCTGAAGAGGATTTCAAGAAAAACACAAAAACAGTTTTGCCACAGAAGACACGCTTGGGAACTCGGGCCTTCATCATCATAGAAAAAGGCATCCTTATTCGCCACCCCCAAGAACAACCACACTTCACCCTGATAAGCCATTGCTACCAAGGTAACCTCAAAAAAGAGCCTGTAAGCAAATCTACATACAGGGGCAGTGTCTGTTCCAGTATCAACAATGAAGTAGTCTGTCTTGTGGACGTCATTCAGTAGGTGCATAACCTTGACTACTGGTCTAGCCATAGTGACTATACTCTTTGTCCAAGATTCACGCAGGGAATTGGAGCATACGATCTTCTTTGCTCTGCCTAGAATTAAAGACACCAATAGGTAGAGCAGTGTACACAGAGTCATCTTGTCTTGTTGTCTCCATAGTGTGAAGAGGTGCTGAAGAAGAGGTGGACAGAGTGGGCTTACCGTTCTTCTACGCATTCCAGGTAAATGATGCTTTATAATGTGTCAGGTGTAGCTTTTAGAGTGAAGAAATCCGTAATAGTATCATTATGATTAAAGGTTAGTCAAACATAAAACAATTTCCGTTTTCAATTTACATTGTGAAGTCATCTAAGTTCTCCCTAATCTCAGCTCTTTTCTCCTCCAATACAATTCTCAATGATTTCCGATCTACTTTTTCACTCTTTACAGGTTCAAAATCATTTTCATCTGGTCTTTTGTAGATTTCATTCATCAGAACTGAGGGTGGTACTAGTTCGCTAAAAACATTATACATCTATATTTGTTTGTACGAATTAAGTCCTGGTAGCTTAAGATCTCGAGGGCTTCATTTATCAGCAGTTTCATGTTGTTTTACGATCAGTGATTGCATTCTTCAGTCTCAAGTAGTTCCACCGACTTGGGAATGGGATTTTTATCTTAACAATCTAGTCTGTGTGAAGGTTGCTCTCCTGGATACTGAGGATTGATTCGTTACTTTCGATACTGTTTTCGCCGCTGAAGATGTGGTTCTGCTTTATCATTTCCTTTATTCCTTGTAATATGCTCTTAACTATCTGTCATAATAAAAACCATCATATGATGTTGCATATGCAGTGATTGACAATAAATCATTTAACTTCTCAGTTATATCAATCATTATAAAATATTAAACTTGCAATACTGAAACTGAAGTGCATTGAATAGATGATTTCCTGAATTTTTTGTATGCCCAACAATTAGAAATATGAAGTCTACTTCCTTGAAATAGCCCATCCTAGCCAACTACGCCAAAAGTTTCAATAGAGTACTATTTTTATTTCGCTCTGATTAATTATCAAAAATCATATTCAACTCACCACTAGCCTCGTGTTCCTTCATGATATTTAGTGTCTTTGAACTTTATATGATCAATGATACAACATGTGTTCACGAATGCCATCACCGACATAACCATACCCATGATTTACAGATCCACAATTGTTTACAACTTGTATAGAATAACAATAGGTGCAGCCCGGCTGCTCTACTTTCAAAACAGGAATTTCCATATTCTGTCTATAATTAGCAACAAAAGTGAATGTTCTATCAGAGTGCATTTTATTACTTTATGCATCTTTTTCAGCCTTTAAGACAAATTGCTTGTATAACATGCGCCCTTCAGCATTGACATGAGTATCTCCTCTTATAAGCATCTGCTCTTGAGCTTCATTCTGTCTTTTTTGACGTCTTTGCAAATTCACTGTTTTTAATACTTTCAAAGAATTTTCTTATGACATTATCATCTACATACTGTGCATCTTCGTCATCATCTCAGTAGATGCATTCTGTTCAATCAGTCCAATCTCTTGAAGAACTCTGTCCTTAGGTGAATTGAGATTAATTGAATCGACCTTGGTCAATTTATTTGGGTAATTAAGTGTGAGATGCTTATGGCGCATAGCAGATCTGTAGCATTAGTATCCTTTGCAGGCTAGCTTACCTTGACATGGCAATCTTTCCTCTTCCAAAATTTCATGTATGTTGAAAAATGGACATGTTTAGGACGATTTTCATCAGTCACTGATGATTTGCCACCCCGTGCACACATAACTTTCCCATTTTGAGCAAGCCGCACTTTGTATCCTAGCCCTCTGAAATAATACTAATAGGTCTATATCCATCAGATGTTGATAGGTAAATTTAATTCTCTGCAATATGCTCATTTCGAAGGTTAGAGTAACTTATGTGTCCTCCAATTGATCTTTCAATGACTAGAGTGACACGCACTTCGTCAAGTTCATTCAACTTATTAAAATGACTTTCAAGGAATTTAAAAACATCTGGATCCCGAGAGACCATGCTTTGGAAGCAATTCAGTGTTCATCGCTGCTTAACATATTGTACTTATTGTATGCTCAGTTATTTCCATCACTCGAAACAGCGCTTGTTGGCACTTTCTAGCATTCACAAATGAATTGACTCCAAGAGTTTTCTCTTCATCACTTTCGTACAAATTCACATCAATAGCATTGAATGGAATCAGTGAACACTTTCTATTTTATCTCCATTTTCATTACTTCCATTTGCATACTTCCACCATTAAAAAACATGGAACTTCGTAAATGAGATGAATCATACTGTAAGCCTGCCAAATATTTCGCAACTAAACTCCTAGGTTATGAAGATATCAAAATATAGCGAAAAATAATAGTCACAGAAGAAATGGCTGTGATCTCTACAACAAGGTAGTAAGTATGCATCTACCTCTCAGTTCTGATCTTTGCATTCGAATCAATGCCTCGGTGCCTTGTTTCTCATTCCTAATGCATCAATGCGTTCTTTCTCATTTTTGAAACCAAATCAATGCCTTCACGCCACATTCCTCCTTTCTAAAAGCAAATCAATAACTCTTTTTTTTGTGAAACCTAAAGTGGAAAAGTAGGTCTGTAGATAAGTAGATACAGATTTATATGAGAAGCAAGAAAGACATTCTCTTGAAATCTCAAAAGCAACTGAAACCAAACCAATGCCATGCTTCATTTCTAATTTTCGAAACTGAATCAATGCTTCGATGCCTTAATTATAATTTTTGAAACCAAAGCAGTTCCTCAATGGCATACTTCTCATTCCTGAAACCTGTGCACTGCCTTTGTGAGAATTGCCTCCAATCTCAAGTAAGTATATGATAAAGCCACTTTGACTGTGTCACTGTCATTACCATACTAGGTATCCTGTGATAAAATGTCTAATATATTATACAATTCCTTTATTTTTCTCTCTAGAGAGACAGATAACGAGACTGCATTAATCCTCCTGTAAGTATTGTGTTCATGCAGAAGTACCACTAGTGCTAATGTTATGCTAAAATACTACAGCACTATGATACTTATTACCACTAATTACTTTAGTACCACATTCTATACATATTGCAATATAGTGATACAATGTTGTTACCCTTCTTTCTCTACAGAGAGGGAGAGTAAGTATTGAAACTTGCAATTTCCATTATAGTCCTGTTAGCTGATTTACTTGTACATTAATTTAGACTTTGAAAGCCTCATTCCTTTTTGTACATTAATTTAGACTTTGAAAGCCTCATTCCTTATAAAAGTCTGGTGTGTGGAGGGCATTTTATGCCTAGACCCATTAATCTGTTTTCACATTACTAATCCATCGAGAGAGAGAGAGCTGAAATCAGAACTAGCATGGGCAAGGAAAATGGATGGTTTCTGATTTTCTATAAAGTTGCACAGAGGGGATTGGAGGTAAAGAATGCAGTAATGATAATTTGATTAATGTTTTCTGCTTTATTCAGTTACCTGATAATACTTTGGGAATGTAGCGCAAATCAGTCTTGAAGTATTATCTCTGGGAAATGAAGATATCCCTGATAGGGCAAGTGACACATAATTCTTCCAATCGCAGCCTCTGTTTAAATTTCAGTGGTAGAGCTTTTGATGGAATATTCATAGCCTATTACACCTATAAAATGAGACATAGCACATAAAAGGTACCCACAGTTTTTGTCATCTCTTTGACAAGATTGGCTGGGAATGTTAATGAGAGAGGAAAATACTCTAAGTTTTGTATGATGTAGGGGTTCTAAGGTTGCATACATTTTTGACTAATGATATACAATTCAAATGCTGTATAAGTGCGCAATTTTTCTACATTGTACATGCCTAGAAAGCTATTTTAGTAATTGGAAATTTACAGGAATGCTCTTGAAGTTAAACTCAAACTGAAATTGCCTAAATATTAGAAATAGCATGAACCATTTGTAGCACCTTCCTTACTCCTTCTTTTTTGCAATGACCAAAATTTCTCACATTTTACATTAGGTGACAGATACTATATAATATATGGAAAAAGCAGATTGAACTAGTTCTTAGTGCAAATAATAGCTGTGCTCAAAACTTCCATGTGATTTCATGGGAGTATCAGCAACTCATTAGATTGGATCACCTGCTTTGTACCTTGCTTACAATGTAATTGAGGATTTCCTCCACTAATTGATTCAGCACTTCCTGGATTGAGTGGAAATAAGGGTGTGGAGACAACACTTTGCATTGTAGTAGAGGTATATTAGAACAAAAGATTTGCATTGTGAAAGTTATTGATAGGAATACTTTTTCAGTCATAGATGTAAACTACTTAATGGCTTTTGGATTGTACTAAAGAGATACCAGTTCTCTCTCATTTGATACACTAGTGAGTTACGATGATTTTTTAGCTGTCTGGGATGCTAAACAGTGAGATTAGGACAAAAGTAAATTACCTTCAACAACAAAAACTATAGATGAGCAGTAATCATGTGATGGGACATAATGACAGGAGTCAGAGTGTACAATGTCAAAGACATGGTTGTTGAGTATGTATAATAAAAGGAGTAGTTAATGAACAATTACATGATAACAAGTGTAATTTTCATTTCAGTCATATTGAAAAGAGTTGAAGAGTCAACTTTTCATGCATTACAACGACAAACACGTGAATAAACAACCAAGGTTGCGAACCTTCGTTCCCTCTCCTTATGAGTGCCTTTTTTACTCTCATAGTAACTCTTTTCTCCTGGTGCTAAGACATCAGAACCGCTAAGAATTTTCAATGCCCGATAACTCTCGGATAAAGTTTCCATAGAGGAGGCATCGTCGTCTACAGTTTTAGTAGAGAGTTGGTGGTTTACTGGACGTATCTGTTCATCATCTATTTCGACCCATTGTTTCTGCTGTTTACTTACATCCGGTGCAATTATATCTGAACTTAATTTACCGTCATATTGTGCTGACGTTTTTATGAGAGTCACGTAGTGTCCCTCAGTTCCTTCTCCACAATCTGCTCTCTTCTCGTCATCCGATGGATCTACATACACAATAGCCCCAGTGACGCTATAATGATAGCAGCACATCTTGAGTTCATTTTCTATTTGATCTCCTGGCTCATTGAAACAACAAGTTTTCAAGTTCAATTCACCAGGAATATCGACTGCACCTCCCAAATTTATTACACGGCCAAGTGTGTTTGAGAATTCAAATCGTTTCAAGTGAAAGATGAGATTTTTAGGAAGCGGGTGGCGAAAGCGTGTTTCTTTCCTTGTTATCCATTCCATATGACTTGCATTCTCTTCAGTGGGTTTGATCTCCTTTGTAACAGGTGTATGCGCAAAGCTGTAGTTTTGAGTTTTTTCTGAGTCTTCATGAGACGAGGAAGATGAAGAGTCATCGTCAGACGACGAATAAGAGTCCTCATCAGAATTAGAAGTGTCAGTGGAATCTGTAGATGAGGTATCATAAGAGGAAGAAGTGGATTCTATTTCACTTGAAGAATTTGAATATTCTTCAATATGGGAATGCACAATTTCTAAGCCGGCACATGGGTAAGGTTTCTCTGATAGTTTGGCTTCCAAAGACTTTGCAGCAGTGGAATAGACAGGGTCATAGATATCTTTATTTTTAGATTCTGTCTCTTGCTTCTGATTGCCAACAATTACTTCAGCTTTTCCGTTGCCAAACATCTGTTTCATTAATGTCTCACCATTTTCTTTTCCTATATCATCGAGGTTAGAGTCGTCCGTAAAAGAACCGAGAGAGAGGTCCTCAATATCGGAAGGAGTCTCAATATCTGACGTATCAGTCCCTGAAGAATAGCATTTTTTTGATTTTTTGGGTAGTTTTTCATTCGAAGAGTTTGTCATTACTGACGAAACATGAGAGTCGATGGTTGAATTTTCCACGCTTTCACTATCAGTAGAAAATCCATTACTGAGAATATGGGATGAAAATTTTCCTTGATGAGCCAGACTTGAATGGTCTTCCATTGGAGAGACATCAACTGGAGATAATCCTATTTGCATACCAAACCGTTTATCGGTACGGGCTTTTATAAGGGCTGAAACGGCGGCGGAATAAGCATCATTTTCTTTTGCGTGATATTGAGGTTTTGTCATAAGTGGGCTGCAAATAGAGGTAGAAGTTTCACTTTCTTCCAGAGGAACGCTGCTAATGACGTCAGGAGGAATCAAGCTTGATATCATGGCATGTTTATTCATGTTAACATTTCTAGATTTTCGAGACGATACATTGTCTTTGATAAAACAGCGGCTTGTTGCTCGTCGCGCAGGACGAGATACGATAGCTGCAACAGCAGCGTTGATCAAGGAAACATCTCCTATACTATAATCAACTGTCCTTTTTAATGGCTTATATGACCCTGCAGATTGTGGTTCTTCTTTCATCTCATTGTCACAGATGACTCGATTGATTTTTCCAAACTTTTCACCCTTGAATTCATGTGGCACAGACTTCAGCACGTTACTAGATATATTGGTTCTATCATGCTTATTGTCATCGATCACACTCATAAGTGAGCGTTTTTCTATTTCATCGTAATCTCTAACGTTTGTTAGCTTGTTGTCATCTCGTTTTAATAGATTTAGCTCAGATTCCTCGCCAACAACACAGTGGTCATCAAATCCATGTGCTATCAAGAATGTATTACCTTCCCCTTCATTAAATTTAGTCTGTATGCCGATTGATCTACTCGTCACAGAGGAGTCCTCCTTGTCAACCCTTCTCAATTCAGCGTTGTTAATCTCCTCCCCGGCTTGAACGGCTGAAACCCCTTCAATTTGAATTTTCTCATTTGTTAAGATGTTTGTCGAACGCTGATGACCAATTTCCCCTACTTTTTTTACTTCAATGACATCAGCTACAGGACTGATTTTTTTTTCAAGAACATTTCCCTCTTTGATCATGCCTTGCCAATCATACCCTCGAATAGGATCTGTCTTAATTGTCGCAGCAAAAAGTGAAGAATTCAAGGATTCATAGTAGTGATGACTGTTTTCGTTTGGTTCCTGTTTATTTTGCTGTCTATCTAATGAGATATTCGGACGTACGATTGGAAGGGAAAACGGAATAGGAATTTTGCGTTCAATATTACCATTCTTTTTTGTTAGTTGGAGAATAGTCATGTTCTCAGTAGCGTCACTTTCACTACTTTTCTGGATGGAATTTCTGGATAACAGACTTTCTGAAGTATATGAAACAGAAGTTGTTCCTTCTGAAATATGGCAAGTGCCAACTATTCGCGATAGAAGCGTGCCACCCCATTCCTCTTTTATAGCTGATTTGATAGCACTCAATGCATGGTACAAGCGTTTGAATAGGGTATGCCTTTGATGATTTTCGCTGTCTCCAGCTAAACCATCTTCCTTATTTTCACTTTCTCTCTCCATACCATGATAGCAGTTTTTATCGTTAATGTTTTCCAGCATTTTTTGCAGCCGCTTGACTTCTCTTTCAACACTTGTTTCAAGTAAGTGTACCAAGGAACGAAAGACCATGGCTGCATCTCCGATATTCTTTGTATTTATAGGAGAATTCAAACAATAGCATGACTCAAGGCTGCCGATTTTATGCAAAGACAGTTGCTCATAGAAAATTGTAGGATCGATGGCAAAAGACGTAGAGGTGTCATAACTTCTAGATCGACTAATATGTTCCACGGATGAAGTGATTTTTCTACCACCTACTGATTGGCTCAATTCATTGTTTTGAGTCACAACCTTAGACAGAACATCATTATAATTCATTTTATTGAACTCTTTCATCATATCTACTACTTTCCTCCAGTGTTCATTTTTATTCTCTCTATTACTACCGTGTGCTGATGCAATGAATGCATCAATGGCATCACGTTGACGTGGAGTGTATGGAATTTTCATTTTTCTCCATCTCCGTCTCATGTCCTCGTTTGACAGCTGAGTTGACTCATCTAATCCATCTACTTCTAATAGATTGGTCATCTTTGATGCTCTGGCGTCTTCTTTTGTGAGTCGATCATTTTCGTCAATTGCTGCTGTGATACTATCGTTGGCATAGGCCAAAAGATAAAAAAATCGAGCCAATTGATGAACGAACTCATTTTTTATCGTTTCAGTCTCGTCATCTTCAACGTCTTTTCTTTCTAACGATTTGCCATCATCGAATTTTCCGCTATCTCTTCTTATACTGCAAGGATGTGCGGGCTCATTCCTTTTGGTTTCCCTCATGAAGTTGATCAATTCGGCCCCAACCAAAGCCAAATCCAATAAACGATCCCTCAAACATGGAAAACAGTGAAATAGTAACTGCAATACCGACGACGTGTGACATGCTGTTCCATCGACATTTTTAATCCCTCGAATCGTAAAGGTTGTTTCATTGTTGAATTTAGGTGTGGGTGAGGGCGGTGACATTTGTTAGTAAAGAGTGGCTGATAATGATATACCTACCGCAGTTGTTAGACATAAGGGTGTTTCACTGAATAATAAGTCATACTATACAGATAGACGAGAAAAATACAACTCAGAAATACAACTGGGTCGGAGTCTAAAACCTTCAAGAATTTGAGAGGTGGGTAGGAGTCTTGTCACTTCTCTGAGAGAGGCACAATTTAGTCCTCTCGATTTTTACTCTGATGCTTAGTCGATGAAGCATGGCAACGCTCCACAAAGGCTTCATCTCCCTCTACTACCCAGCAAGCTGGTCGAGCAGCCCTCCAAGATCTTAGCTCATACGACCATATTCCGTCTGTACCCAGTTAGTTTAGCACCATGGTCCTCTTCGTCTTGGCTGCTTCGCGCTCCAGTTCATTAAGAGTCCACTTCAACGTTCACTCCTTGACTCCGCTTCTTCGTGGCAATCACGTAGGAACTGCCTCTCCAGAGCCAAATCGACAGCTGATTTCACGCTATCCTCTATGCCAACTATCATCGCAATCTAACTCACGATGAAGATCGATGC